>CABFPE010000125.1:232330-247298 GCA_900660155.1 Hofstenia miamia | reverse complement strand
ATTTGATTGGCTAAATGAAGCTGTTGTATAAAACACGTTTTAGACAGGTTACTATTCACAAATTTTTGGCCAGTACAGAATATATAAATATATATATATATATATATATATATATATACAAAAACAAAGTCTATAACTGACGCATTGTTAGTTGCAATCGAAGACTGGAAGAAATAAGCAATGCAGAATTTGTTGCAGTAGTTTTTGCTGGTCTATTAAAAGCTTTAGCTTTTGACAGCATATCTCATTGCATACTATAAGAAAAATTACATAAATATGGTCTAAATGGCGACGCTTTGAACTAATAGGTATCAAGCTGTAAAGCTTGGTGGCACTCAGTGTTAACGATATTTCATATTGAACAAGTGCTCAAGTATGTTCTAGCATTGTGCAACTTTAAATCGAAGGGTCGTTGTACCATACCAAATTTTCTATTAAGGCCATTCAAATTTTAACAGATACTAAATTTGTGTATCGCCATTCTTAGTAGCATAAACTTCTGGATTTCGCCATTGCGACGCGACTTTATAAAAATGATTCAAGCAATCCATGCAACTTCCGACCAATATTAGTGACCGACATGACGTTGAAATTTTTTGAAACAAGTTTAAACTCGAAATTTCAAACCTATTGACGCACTAGCAGTTGCTTTTGAGGTGTTTAGTTATGCCAATGTATTCTATTCAATTCAAATAATTAAATGTTCATTATCAATTCGGATTCAGAAACAGTGGTTCATCTTAGGATGTAATATTATATGACATTGAACAATAGCGGGATAGTGAAAATAAGTCTAAGTATGTGGCTGCTGCATTTATCGATTTATCAACGATTCGACAGAAACCAACTTCATTTAAATGCCAGGAAATTGCAGTTGTTAATGTTGCATACCTCTTTAAAAATAGGTTAGAAACTTAATACTGTCTAACTGGGCAATTAAAGTAATTGCCAAAGTTATTAAGTTGTCATGATAGCCAAATTTATAAGAAATTTCACATTTTTTTTATTTATTTATTTAACTCTTTTGTTTTTTTTACAAATCAAGTGATTAACACTTATGAAGAATTAAAACAAAGGATAGAAATTAACTTGGTTCTAAAAAATACTTCGTCTTGGTTTCGAAAGTTTATTGCCCTTGAGGATATAAATAGTTGGTTTTCATTGTTCAATAGCTTCATTATAGTTTATGGACTTTGTCCTATAGTTTGATATGTAGTTGGATTTTCTTCGTTTTATTGAAATTTTTAATGATTTTTTAAATTTATTGAAATTTCGTTCTTCTTTAATATCTGGATGGAGTTTGTTCCATAAATCAATTGTAAAATTGGTTAATGATTTTTCAAAGATTTTCTTTTTAAATTTGATTTTATGATAAGTCTTAGTTCGCTTGTGTATATTTTTCTGTAATTCTACTGAAGGTCTTTTCCAAAATAGTAAGAGGCAATTTAATTTTAATAAGTATTCTAATGATTCAATATTATGTTTTTCTAATATTTTACTTTGATACAGATTGTATTGATTGCCAAATTAAAAACTTTTTTAAGTTTTTTAAATATTTTCTTGATAACATTGATAAATAAAAAAGAATATGAAAAATGTGACAGTATAAGAGATCGTAGTAATGCAATGCTCTACTTCATTGGTAATATATGTTGAATCTTAGTTAACAATTTAATTCCATGGGCCATTTTCTTAATAGTGACATTGATCTGATCTGTAAATTTGAGTTCATTGTCAATTTGAATTCCAAGATATTTGATTTTCTTAGTTTCATAAATGATATTTTGTTCAACATATATTGATTCTAATGTTTCACTTTTTTTATTTTTATTCTTTATAATCATAAATGTAGTTTCTTCAATATTTAATTTCATCATATTCTGTTCAAAAAATTTCTTTACTTTAATTATATGTTCTTATAAAATCTTTATTTTGGTTGTATATAATAGAGTATCATCTGCAAATTGAATGCATTTGCCTTCAATGAAGTTAGGAATGTCATTTACATATAGATTAAATAATAGTGGTCCTAAAACTGATCATTGTGGCACTCCATTATTTATCAATATTTGTTTTGACAATAGATTGTTTACTTTCACGTATTGTGAACAATCAAATATATATGATTTCAGAAATTGGATTGATGAATCACTAAAATTATAAGAACCATAGAGGATAGTAACTTGGGCCTTTTGATTTACTTGTTTTTATCAATTTTGCGCATTTACAAAAATCATGAAGTGAAACATATTTAAATTTGAAAGATGAGTGATTCAAATTTATGCTATGATGGTAATTGAATTAAGTAATTTCTTTAATAGAATCTTCATCTTGAAATTTACCAAGTTTCACAAAGTGTTCATTCATAATATTTGCAATTTCAATGCTTTTTTTCAATGATTTTTCTTTGATAAATTTATTGATGTATAGCCATTGTCTTGCTACATTCTTTCCATTTTTAAAAGATCGTGTCAAAAATTCATTAAGTTCATATTTTAATTTATTAGATACGCTATTTCTTAGTTTCTTGTATTTTTTGAGATTTTCTGAACATCTATTTTTTCAATAGTTTGCATAAAAGTTATGCTTTTCTTTAATTAACTGTTTAGTTTCTTTTGAAATCAATATCTTCCACTTTACAAATTGAGTTTGATCTTGTTTCTTAATTTTAGTGATTGGACAATGTTTGTGGAACAGCATAGTCAGACTTTTTGTTATAAATTCTAACTTTTCATCAATTGATTGAAAGTTATAGAAACATGACTAGTTTAGATTTAGCAAGTCTATCGTTAAATTTTTTCTCTGATAATGCTTAGTTGAATAAATAAAAATATTATTGCTTTGTTTCAAGAAATATATAATTTCGGTTTTGGTAAAAATGCTGCAGGTAATTAAATGATCAGACAATAGACCATCTAAGACAAAAATTTCAGAAGCATCACATATTATGTAATCAATTAATGATGATGTTCTACTGCTTATGTAAGTTGGTGTCGTTTTATTTAATACGTCCATGTTAAAAATATCTATTAGGTCGTGAATATTATTACATTCGTTTTGATTTAAATAGTTTTGGTTATAATCTCCCATTATTATGATCTTATTTCTTTCATTATAAGCCATGAAAAGTTCTTCGTGTAAAATTCCTTGAAATTTAATAAATGCTTGTTTTCTATTACAAAAGCTTTCAAAATTTTGATTACCTTTATTTATTTAAGAATTGGTATTGATCATTGTATTTCAACCATGTTTTAGGGGTTTTTAAAAATTGTATTATTATCGAAGTTTTCCACCAGTCATGTAATTTTTCAAATTTGTTTCGATTACATTGAAAATTAATGTTAACGTATTTAGGTCTTTGTTTGTAGTGTAATAATGTGCATTCTAAATCATTAATTGAAAGACATCGTGAATTATTATTCATAAAGTTTTTTTAATCAAAATATTTTTTGCGTTTGGTATATTGGGCAGTGTGGACTAAATGCATTATGAACTTGAGTTTTTGATTTGATGTTTGATCTTAAACAATTAATGCATTTGTGAATGTTCTTTGTATCTTTGTTTGGAAAGTTTTTGTAATTGTGATTTTCTGTACAATACATGCAAAAATATGCAAGTCTTTGTAGAATGACCATAGCCTCCACATTAACTGCACATTCTTATGTAGTGATGATCACTTATATGGATGATATTTCAACCATATCGAGTTTTGTTGTTTATCATTGTATTTCTTAGATTAGGTGAAACTTTGATAATTACGTCTTTACATCTTTTGAGGTTATTTTCGTTTTAAAAAATTACAGTTAATTCCTCAGTGCAAACATTTTTAGAATAGGATTAGAATCGTAGTTTGATTTTAAAGTTGTTAATATCTTCAATATCTTCATATATTGGTATATTCGATAATCTAAGCTTAGTAAAAAATTTACTAGATTTTATTATATTAATGCCTTTTATTTTTCCCAATTCCTCCATTGTTTTTTCTGCCTTTTCTTCGGATTGGCAAAAAAGGAACAATATCATTATTTTTTGATACAATTGCTTGATCAATAGAAGCCATTTTAATTTTTTGATGGATTTTTCAATGTCCATAACCTTTTTGTATTCCTTTTCATTTAAAGAACCATCTTTTTTAGTGTTTTGTTTGAAATAATGAGTTTTGGGGTCATATATTTCTTATCATTTTGAGGGGAGATATTAAATTCATTTGAATTTTCCATATTTGAAGAGTGTCTTTTCTCATCTTTAAGAAATTTTGCTTAATCGTTGCAATAAAACCTTTGCAGACTAATTTGTTTTGACTGTTAATATTTAAGCCATTTATATAATATTCTAGATCAGTGAATGAATTTAAGAGATTCTTTATTTTTGATTCTTGAATATTACTGAGCTTAGAAACATCAGATTATAATTACATCATTCAGATGTATTGAAATTTTACTATAGAAATTAAGAAATGCGTTACTTAAAAAGTTAACAAGAATTTATGTGGGAACTTCTATCTTAAAGTCAACTAAATATGTATTGTTCTTAACATATTTATACCTAAATTTGGTTTCCTCTGGAAAGTGTTGCCTTTCCAAAATTAACAAATGATAAACTGAAGCACAACTCAAGACAAAAAAGTACATAAAATTGGAGGAAATTAAAAACACCTATTCTTCGAATTCTTTTCTTATACAAGCCTCAGAAATCTTTGTTTGCAATACAAATTTAGAAAAAATACAATTTCAAAAAAGACATACAAAACTACTTTTGTTGCAAATCGATCGTTTCCTTTGTAAACACCTACTTTAATATATATAATTACTTTTAAATAAAGGATTTAAAATGTAGTAGTAGTAAAAACTACTGGGAAGGGTACTCCAACTTTCATATAAGTTTGAAATAAATAACGAAATTAGAAATAGTTTTTTAAAGAGCAGTTGCAGGCAATGCCTACGAATATATTTGCGTCCAGTGAGATCAATTCTTTCTATAGTATTTAAGAAAGCAGTAGCTGAGAATTTCAACGAAATTCAAAATGAGTATTTGATTAAACCAATATTTATTTAAAAATAATTAGAGTTCTTTGCGTGTATAGTTTTCATTATCCGTAATTGAAAGTTGATAAAAAATTTCAGTACTACAACCTAAATAAACATTCCACATGCATTACGAAAAAGAACAAAATGCAAAAAAATCAAGTTTAAATTAAATTTAATAATTTTGAATGTACAAACTATGATAAAAAGTTTACAAACATTGATATTTAGCTTAAAATAGCGGTGGACCGTTTCAATAATTAATAGTCGTCATCATCGTCATAATCTTTAAATGGTTGCGCATCAAGGTCTCGCATTTCTTCTCCATCGACTTTGTAATACTCCGGGCGTCCTTCATCTGGTTTCTCTCCGTCTTTTTGCTAAATGTAATTTGGACTGTAATTTGTTGATTCGTTTTTTTTGAATATATATGTTCAAATAACGTATTTCCTATGCAGTTCAAAAATCTACAAAACTAGCTAATTCGGGATCTTTCAAATATATGATTATGAATATATGCCTAAGTTCCAGGCCAAATGGATTAAACAGACGTTTTGAGTCAAACAGTATATATAATATATATATATATATATCTCCCGCTAAATGTTTTTTAAAAACCTCATCTTAACCGCGTTTCCAAACATAAATCTTGAAAATTTCGCAGGGTAGTGTCTCTTTAATTTTCCTACCCCCATGGTAAATATATTTAAGTTCGAGTGAATACTGCGGGAGCAATGGCCAAAAAATAGAGTTTTTGGGGGAAAGTGCGATTCCCGCTAAATGCCTTAGAAATTTCGCACCGTTTCCCGCCAAATGCAAAGTTTTTGCATAGCAAAAAGCGGGAAATATATATATATATATATATATAAATGTGCATCGTTGGTTGGTAAAACAATCTCGATATAATGTTAACTTCTATATACACATTCGACTGTATATGTGAATAGAAAATAGATATTCTTGATGAAAAGTAGTAAAAGTACATCATAAGGTCATTAAAAATTTCATACCATTTTTTGCTTAGCTTCTCGGATTTTAGCTTTCTTTGCTTGAATAGAAGCCATTTCTTTTTTTAATCGCTCTTCATATTCAAGCAATTCATTTTCATTGTATTGCATTTCATCAATGACAGTCTAAAATATTTATACACTAAACATTTTCTAAAAATGACGTTTAGTTTTCATTAGTTTCTGTATTAATGATTAGTGTTACACTTAAAATTTAAATTTTAAAATTAAATTAGTACAGGATGAAAAAGAATTATGTAAAGCTACTGCAACAAAATCAATCAAATTCAGATAACAGATCCTACAAACAACAAAAAGATGATAGAGTAGCTGAGTAGTTTTCAGAATAAATATAATCGCAGAGCAATAATTAAATTCATACAAATGTTACAAATTGTTTAAATTGATAGACTAAAAATAGGCTTGAAGCCTTCTAAAAAGGAAAATTGTTTAAATTGATAGACTAAAAATAGGCTTGAAGCCTTCTAAAAAGGAAATATAAGTAAGACAAACGTATTAGCTTTGACAACTAGCGTATTTTACGGCATATAAGACCCCATTTTTTGCAAAATTTTTAGTCAAAGTCAGGGGGTGGTCTTATATGATGTACATTAAAATAATCGAAGACTAAATTATCATTTTTCATGCGGCAATGAATTTATTTAAAGTCGATTTTCATTGGCTGAATAAATTTAATTTAACCCTTATTGGATAAACGTACTACAAAATGTAGTCATGTATGATTAAATTGTTCTCAATTAATAGTCACTTGAAGGGAATTTGTTGATATTACATTGAGAATTCGATAGTGATCCGGACTATTTAGGCTAAAAGCTAAAATTGTTTGAAAATTACTCTTGCTTTTATACAATTTTTAATTGACAAAAGCAATAAACTTTTTGTTTTTTTCTATCTTTTGTTTTTCTTGGTTGCCAATAGTTGGGGGTGGTCTTATACGGCGTGCATAGAAAATTCCATCTTTTTTTGTTCCAAAGTAGGGGGGTGGTCTTATATGCTGTATGGTCTTATATGCCGTAAAATACGGTACTGGCTTGTTTGTTTAAATGCATAAGCTTGATTCCTTAACAAATAACACGTAATCTAAATCGCATCTAATCATTTGATGATTCTTGAGGTGAATCACAAAAATGTCATATTTCAATTTGATCCTTAAGTAGTTTAATAATATGCTTCGGGACATCGCATTTGACAACTATTCTACAATATATTGCTGTATTATTATTATTTAAACTTAAAGGGTTCTTCAAAAGACTTTGTATTTTGAAAAAAAAGGGATGCAACTCAATAGCAAACTGCTAAATTTACAACTGCTGAAACAAAATAATGATTAATTTATTAATCGTTTTGCAATTATGGAAAAGAAACGAGTTTAATTATACTTATTTGGAACAAATGACAATTTGAATGCAGACTTGTAGAAGAAGAATCACTGCTGAACATGACATGCAACCGAAATCAAAAGCTAATGATGCTTTCACTGCTTTGGAAAAAAAGAGATCAAAATAAACGGAAATGGAGAAATGTTCCACTTTTACTCGTTGTTAATAATGCTCCTGTATACTTCTGTAAAATACACTACAATCTGAACCTTGTTCCGAGTAATTTTTTTGATCAAACACCTATCTAAAGCACTGTGTTTACATGGGCATCAATTCAGAACTTCAGATGCACGCCAGCAGTATGTTTAACTGTGCTGCATCAATTCATGGACAATTATTAGGGAATGTACATGTATTTCGATATTTGATTATTCGATGGAATAGCATGCTTGATTTCAATATTAGAAAACTAATTAAGTGGGTGAATTCTAAATAGTTTTCAATAAAAACTAAGGAAAGTTAATCTGAGACATTGTTGAAATCAACGTACATCGAAAATATGGAATTCACTGGTATATAAAATAATACTAACGTCACTTTCAAATGGTATTGAAAACCGTTCCTATCGCACGATAGTTAGGAATATACAATAGAGAACCCTTAAATTCTGAATATTAACAGAACTGCAGAAATATCTACAAGAAGATATTCTATAGCTACAACAATAATGTAGGTTTTGAATTAAGAAATATATTAATGAAATTTAAATTGAATGATTAACTAGTAAATATAATGCAAACTAACTTTGTAATCATGTTCCTTTTTAAAATCATCCTTTTGCGTGAACCTAATGAATTCATTCCACTCAATACTGCCATCATTGTTGACGTCAACCTAAAATTTGAGTTGATTACCGCAAATATTAATTGTTCCAGAAAAAGAAATGCATTGTAAAAAATCATATCTACAACTAACACGAAAACAAGACCTTTGATGAAAAAAATTACAGAAACAGGGACTGATAAACACAAAATAAAAACGAAAATTTGGATAACCTTTGCTATTGAGATGTTGCATACATCAAGACTCCAAAACTTTACAAACAATTGAGTTAGTATAACGTTGTGCATTGAATATATACATGTATATCAGAGGCGTAGCTAGAATGTTTTTCACATGACGCAAAACACGGCTCTAAGTTTTGACACATAAATAATATTCAATCAATAGAGGACTTGAAATGTCAAAGCAAATAGCAGTAATACAAAAAACAAAAACTAGATTCGACGTGTTATATTTTTAAAAAATATTCTTGTACATGCATCAATGGCAATTTTTGTCGCATATTCACGCTCAGTATTCATAATTGCAAGGTTCTTCAAACGATCTTGAGTCATTGTACTGCGCAAACATGTCTTAATAAGATTCAGCCGACTAAAGCTTTACTGCATGCAAGAACCAAGAATGTTTCTATCAAAATCTGATTATTTGGCATGCATGATAAAACCTTATTTACATAAAGGAATGAGTGAATAGGCTCAATTTGCCTGTGAGGGGTTCACAATGTTATCAAAAATATTTTCTAAATTGTCTCGCATTTCCAAAAATGTTTCTTTGAGAAAATCAATTTTCTTCTTAAAAGAATATTGAGTATTTTCAATTTGTAATATCTTACTTAAAAAATTCATTTTTTAAAAACAATACTAAAAAAGAATTATCATATGATTTAGATATTGGGGAAAAATAAAAACAATATATGCAGTCCTTTGCGTTTTTCTCTCACAAACACAGCCATTGCCTATGTACGACGTTGTACAGGAATTTATAGGTTGGATCATTTAAGCTTGGTTGGCATTTGGGTTTATTAATATTTTATTGAACGAAAACTGCAGTTTTAGATATTGCTGAAGTTTTAAAGTCGCCTACATCTAAAACATCTTAGAGATGGAATCGGATCCAACATTTTAGGATCCGATCCGGACCCGAAACCTAATGATCCAGATCCGATACGAATTTTTAAAAGAATTTCAGTTTTCGATCCGAAACGAATCCGTATATAAATAAGCATTCTACCAATAAATATGAACTTTATATATATTTGTTTTTTCAGATGCAAATAGAACATTTTTAGTGTTTCAACACTATCTGGATATCAAAAATGGGCATATACGATATACTGCCGAGGAGGACAACTAGGGCTGTGTGTTATGCACATAACACAGTATGAGCTCGTCTGGTTTACTGCTACTAACTGCTTCTGCAGCTAAAAATCTGAAATTATACCCACTCCCATCTAAATTTAATAGTTTGAACTGATTGTAGCAAAACTGTTATAATGATGTTGATTTATAAATGTATATATGTTATTAATAGTTAATTGTACGCCACCTTACAGCCGTATTTGCATCGTTTGCAATGATATTGCATTTGAGAGAGAATATACGATTTCATTATATACGTGACGCAGGTTTGAGAGAAGGGTGTCAAGTCTTTTGAAATGATCGTTTATTTGAGCGAGAAGCTCGAATATTATCAAAAGTTCACACACGTGTTGCAGGTTTGATAGAAGCACGTCACCTCAATTTTCTATGCTAATTTCCATACATTCAACGGTGTATACAGATCTATTTAAATATATTTTTTGAAAAAATAAATATATTTTATTCTATAATTTGAAAAATATATTTTAAAATATTTTAAGGAAAAGAATGAAATTTAATTTAATATTTCCCAAATAGTATTGATATATTCCAATACGACTTGTAATAATATAAAAACAGAACTCATTCCAAATTAATTGGCAAAATCTTTTTTCTTTGGTCTGTTAAGACTAAAAAGTCTTTTTGTAATTGTGATACCAAACATTATATTATACTCCAAGATAATGTATTTTTGCGACAAAAAATTAATATATTGTTTTGAATTTTTGAAATTAAATAATTTATTTACATTTATTCCTAATATATATAAAATGATATATATATATATATATATATATATATATATATATATAATTAAATGATAATTAAATGATTTCTGCTGCAGAAGTCCTGCATGCATTTAAATGAGAAACAGGATTTTTATTATAAAGCAGGGCTGTCACAATAATAATTTTCAAAAGACATTTAAAAAATTAATTTTTTGGTTTCTAAATATTACGGTTATGTATTTTGAATGAACGTGTATTGCAATTAAATATAGTTTGTGGGTTTATTTTTCTCTACGTAACCCCATATTTTTCTATTTGTTGTATTGATACAAGAAGAAAAAACATGAGAATGACCATTTTCGCTTTTTCCTAATTGGTTGTGAGGTGACGCACATTGCGTCACATCAGCTACGCCCATGATATATATAAATATATATATATATACATGTATATATATAACATATAATGAAAAGTTTTTCTGTTTGCAACCTGTTAACCTAACCTATAAAACTAGTTCAAATTTTTCATTGTAATCAGTTATAATGCCGATATCCTTATTTTTTGTTTTACAGCTAATACTGCTTAGCTGTTAGCTAGGTCATTCTTCCATTTAGATAGTATCATTATGTGGAAAAACGACCTATTGCTCACATGGGGCCGTTCTGCTTCCAACTTACCATAAAAGAATCCAAGGAATCTAAGAAAATAACAAGCTTTTCGAAAATTATATATATATATATATAAATATTTGTATATATCCAGATGAGAAGCTAGAAAGCAGAGAGACTTTGTCGAGTTCCCTGAAGTTGATGACATCTATGTTAGAATCGGAAGAACTAGAACGGCGTTGGAAAGAGGAGCAGGAAGTAGGAGAAAATACATATTGTTCAAGAGTAGGAAGCAAAAAGATCCAGGACTGATTGTGAAAGTACTCAAACATGGATTATAAATCAACAAGGAGAATACAAAAGGGACTGTTGGAAGGCGGGTTGTAAACACAGAGCAGAGAAACCATGTGATCACTGAGAACAAAAGCACAACAGCAACAGAAATCAAAGAAAAAAGACTCAAAGGAGAGGAGGTGGATGTCAAGGTTAGGGCGATGTGAGGCAATAAGAACACCACCATGACGACCACTAGAACAATCCATATGGCAGAGAACTTTAAGTGCAGAGTTAGAAAATACAACACTTTAAGCAACAGAAGGATAAAGCCAAGTTTCAGTAATGAAAATGAAGTCAACAGGAGACTGCAAGAAGAAGTTGTAAAAACGGAGACAACAATTTAATGAGACAAGATTGCGAGCATTAGCAAGCAAAAAATAGAAACCGGATGAGGAGTAAGTTTCAAACCAGGAGGTGCAGATAGTCAATCACGACAAGAAGCATCATCATGGCGGGACGAAGGCGACATGATTTGCGCTCAGCATCAGAGAGGCAATAGTATCGGATCAAGATACCATCCGAGACCATGCTTCAGGATCCACGAGAAATCGATGAGACTTTTGATTACAAACAATATGGAAGGATGAGAATGGAGAATCCTGTCCGAGGTGGGATGGGAAACACGTCATCAAATTGAAGTGAGGGCGAAAAGAGGTGATCAGCAACATCAGAAGCAGAAACAGAGTGAGCTTTGCAAGGAGGATAATGAAGAGAACTAATCGGAACAACAGGCAGTTGACAGGAAGAACTAGTATCAAGGATGTGATGAGGGCGATGATGGCGTTGAGTCGGCGGCAGCACAGGAGAGGGAGCAATAGCAGAAACAGAACGTTGGGCAGGAAGATTGAGACGACTAGGAATGGTACATGAGGCGGAAGCACTGTAGGATAACGTTTGAGATTGCATGGAAGAAATATCGGAGGGAGTCTGACAAAGATGACAAAACAACATTGGAAGGGCAGACATTGGAAAACTGGTGCGAACTGGACAGGGAGGTGACAGCTGGGTGAAGCAGAGAGATAATGACGTTTTCCTTCAATGCACTAAACACAGAAGCAAATTGGGCATCAGTAAAATTCTGAAGCTCTGCGAGAGACACTTTAGCAGCAGGTATGACTAAAATCTAATTAAACTGTATAATAATTGCATATACCTAAAGTTAACCGTCATTATGCATTTGTTACACCCATTGCAATTTTATAAAAAACCTTCACCATAGAAAGTGAAAAGGTATATTAATAATAAAATTACGTATGTTTCTATTCACCTTATTTTAAATGATGAATCGGAACTTTTAAAATCTAAAAGTTTTCTCCTGATGTATTCTAAGTTTTATTAAAATGCAATCTCAAGATCTATAGGCCGTATTATAGTCTAATTAGAGATATTTTACAAATATTTGAAAAACCTTAAAAAGCTATTACCATTCGCTCCATTTGACGGAACACGATTTATTTCAATATGTTGTAAACACATTCAATATACAGGTAGAATTGAAAAACTGGCTATTTACATGCACACTATAATGATATACATGTAGGTGTACCCACTCACCATACTCACTAGCGAAGAAAATTATTTCTATAAAAGGAAGTTATTAATAATGAGATAATTCAATAATTGCTTAAGGGTTAGTGGACCAACAGTTTAAAATGCTGTTATGGTCATTTGTGATCTCAGAAACCGTACCGACCCTCTATGTTTAATTGATAAAAATGAAGAAAAGATTGCTAATTAGCTAAATATAGGTAATTTCCTTCGTATTAAATGTGAAACTTTCATTTAAGTTGCTTAGTATTGTGATTTGATAAAAATATAAAGGGAACGTAATTTTTTTGCCGTTTAGTAATTACTAATGAAGCGTTTGGAAGCTATTGCTGACAATTCAGCAGCTTGTCACCAAAAGCATGCAGCAACGATATTGGCTAAAGATTTTTTACAAATATCCAAAAGTTGAGGATTCATTCGATAACAATCATTCTATCCCGGCTGCAGCAATCACCATCTAAAATCGACAAAAGAAGGACACAATATTTTTATAGTTTTGATGGAATATAATTATGTAGCTTTTGCGATGAATTTATTATGATTTGATAGCATTATAATTGAAATTATATTGTTCACAGAGGAATGAATCCTGCTACTGTCTTGGAGTACAATCAACAAAAATGTGGCTATATTTTCAAATATTGTTGACATTGCAAAACTAAAAAGTATAAACTTTTCCCTTCAATGTTAAAAAACCAAACCCTTCCACATTTTTCTTTCTTGAAGAAAGCAATTTCGAGATTATGGTACAACATCCCATTTAATACTCAAATAGAAACCTAACAGCAAAATGTAATCATGCTACCTAGAAAGATTAGATGGTTTTGTTTACGTCAGGGAAGTTAGGAAGACATCAAAAACATGTCACAAGTGCAAGAAACCATGCTGTTCACAACATCAATCACAACTGTTTATCATGTGTATGTATGTGAATTCTGCAGACTGTTTTACAAAAATATATTCATTTTGTAAATAGTTGCATGTAATTGCAGGAGGATGTGCTGGGGCCTAACACACCCTGAAGAATAATGCAATCAATAGAAAGTAACAATGAACTTAATCATTGATGTTTACGCCAGCATGAAGTAGCACTATTTTTGTCTAGAAAAGTCACTGAGCATCCTTAGCAGGAAGCTGCTACAATTCTATGGAGAACAATTGAAAGCATCAATTTTTCTTGTATTTCAAATATCAATTAAAAAATTAGGCCCAAGCCCGACCCAACTTTGCTCGGTATTAATGAATATATGTAAACAGAACTATTGCCAAAACGAGCATTTGAATTTTTAGAACTGTAAAGAACATAATGTTCAAACATGGAAAATTTTTTCAAATTCATTTACAATCAGGAAAACTTTCAACCGTTCAACAAAAAATCCTCAAACATTTGATGACGTTTAATATGCGGTTAATCCCTACTATAAAAAATAACATTTTCCGACTACATAGTTCTAACTAAATATAAACCCTTATCACAAAGGGCAAATACATGCATAATCAAGATGATTATTAATCGGATGAATTTACTACAACTTAGATCAGAAATGTAATTCATTACTTTTGCAAAATGAATGTCAAATTGAATTAAAGCAATTTCAAATATGTATTTTTATGGCTTATTGAGTGAAATTCGATTACAATATTTATTCTATAAAAGTATTTGGTTTGAAAATGAAGTACATGTCATGCTATTCAAATGGTGGCTAAAAGCATGAATAATTGAACAAACCTCTTTGACAATGTACTCTCTCATTCTGTTCACTTCTTCGTTTACAGCACGCTGTGCTTCAGCTTTGGTCATTCCGTTTTTGATTGAATTATCGAAAATTCTTTCAACCTAAACATTAACATTAAAAACATGTAAAATTTTAATTATAGTTAATTTATATATATATATATATATATATATATACGGGCTCTAGATATATATATATATATGCTGATGGTGATTGCTAATGGAGTCTCCTATGCATAGCAAAGAGCATTTACAATGAGATTCTAAACGGATGTTTCCGAAAAAGCCGAACATTTGCATGAATTTTTTGAAAGAATTTTAATGCATGGTTTGCCATAAAAATGAATTTTGGAATAAATTTGAAACAGGCATTGCCCATTTCCGCAATGTTTACTATACCATTTATAGAATATATATATATATATATATATATATATATAC
>CABFPE010000125.1:114111-145565 GCA_900660155.1 Hofstenia miamia | reverse complement strand
CCACATCCTTGGCAATGATGTTCCCAAAATATGCCAACAACTGCGTGGAAAGCTATGTGAATAGACTAATTAATGATATGCAACAAATTCACTTGACAATCTGTCATAACACAAATCAATCCAGCATAAGACAAAAGAAAACCTTTAATAAAAAGATATAAGGCAAGCCACATAAACGTGGCAACAGAATCTTTGCTTATATGCCCTGCATTACAACGGATAGTAATCAAGTACGTAAACTTGCAAATGATTGGCAAGGCCCTTTTACGATAGAAAAAGTGCTTGATCATAACACCTATACTTTAAACAATGGTAAAACGGTACATTTTCAAAGGCTCAAATGAGCTATCAAAGATATAGAGCATGTAATAATAGACAATAATAACAAATTAGTAGATAATGATGTTGATGTATATGAAAAATATGATAATTTAACCAGCTTTTCAGAGGATGAAATTTCCGACACCGAGTACAATTATGATAATATTCTTTCTAACAATTTGGAAACACATACACTCCCCCAAAGAAGGGCAAGAACTACTCACGCTTACAATTCCAGCATTTGGGATTTAAATCTTATAACTCCATTTAGGAATGAACAAATCACATCAAAAACGCGAGTCACCAGCTCCACCATCCCGCCGCCAAGTGAGAAGGAGGATGGAAGATAGCAGACCTAGCCGAGACGCCTCATCTAGGCACAAAAGACACGTATCTCCACTTGCTGAGGCACATGCAAAGAAAAGAGGACGTCAAGATGGTGCTGAGGAGAGTCTGATTCCATGTGGGCGACACGTTGCTCCACGACTCGGAGAGCAGACAGCATTTTCCACGACGCCCTCCACATCTTGCCCCTACATGGAGAGACATGTTTCCCCATGTGCGCGAGAGGAGCTGGCCACACCTACATTAAAAACTGATAATTCTAGAGTACCTTTTAGTGCTTTACAACTTGTAAATACCCCCCAAAAGAGCGACTTGATAGCCCCCTTGACCTCTTCCACTGCAACTTCCACTGTGAGATCTCAGAAGACAGAAGAAAGAAGAAGAAAAATCTCCAGAGTTGGTGATGAGACTCTTCACCCTTATTACATTGCCACAAGAAAAGCTACAGCCATCATCTGTGACAATATAGCCAATGAGACGAAAGATCAGCTTTGCCGCACATACAATGGACGTGACATGAACTGCTCTATAGACGTTATTCCATTTGTCATAGATGCCTCCCGTCGCCTGAAAATTAATACGATCATTGGCTACAACTCCAGAATGATGGAAAGTTTGAGTCGTCTGTATTGGCGCAGCACTGTTCACACCTTTTTTGATGACGACTTTAATATTTATAACTTGTGCCAGTTTTTAAATAGTGGTAAAACGATCGACATCTTCGAGTGCGTCAACATTGATTTTCAGAACCTCCTGTTTATCTATTTTCTACGAATAACCAAGATACAAATGGATGATATAATGGAGCAGATTGAGATTGCTTACCACATTGCTAAAGTCGAGGGCATACATCTTATAATGATAGTCTGCAGTGAGTACGAGACTACCATACCTGAGCCAATAGAGAACTTACATTTTCACATGGAAAATTTTCTGATACTATCAAAAGAAGACTACACTCTGATATCATCACACTCAACGAGCCACCTTCCCGTCACTAGGCTCATTTATACGGATCTACTTTTGTGCCAGCGAGTACCTTCCCACCATCTAGCCATTGACCAGAAACTGATCATTGATGTTATGCTCCAATCACAAACCTTGGAAGTGACGGACCCCAACACTCCATTGCTAGTAACAGTAACTGACATGAGAGTAAGCTTTGCGTTCACTCAAAGTAACCAGCTGTTATGTGACATTCAAACCATATGGTCTGACCTGAAGGCAGATTTCAACCCCAAGTCCAATTGGCCCTGCCTTGATATATTGAGTCCATCAAACAATTACCACTCGTCAGTGGAAAGAACTCTTTGAGACATCAAAGTCTCCTACAATACACAAGATAAAAAGAATTTTAAGGAATGTCTTTTTGCAGAGAAAAATTTACCAGACATCTATGCCAGAGGAGCTATTTGGATTCTCGCAATGTACCTCACAAAAGAACCCCACTTACAAATACCTATGTCACATGAAAAAAGGTCCTCCCTCAGAAAGACAACAATTCATGAGCTAGCTGTTTGCCCGCTGTCATGGAAAGTAAAAAATTGGCTGCTTTACAAATGTAGTCCTCCCTCCTCTCCTGGCAAAATGAAACGGCCTATGGACAAGTTTGAAAAATATTATGCCTGACTGGTGGGGGCAAGCAGTGTTACAGGCAAGATGTCGATCATGTTAACCAGCAATCAACTTGGGATTTGTCCATTGGACATAAATATTTTTTCCAACACAGTTAAAAAATATATGTGGGGCACAACTGCCAAAACTAAATTTGCTATCTTTCACTCAGATAATGCTCCCCTGAGCACAAGACGATTTGTAGAGCAATTGCCTGGCTCAACGCACAAATTCCTTGACCAAGTCATCAAGCACGACATCCATGGTAAGAACGAAGCCCTGTTCAGCATGCAGCAGATGAAGTATCCTGAATGCAGATATGGCCAATTCATTGAGTCAGCCAGACACGTCAATAAAGAAGGTAAGATTATTCCCATCACAATTTTTGACCAGGTGATGCAGACGCCAGAGCAATTTTATTGAGAGGAGGAATTATTGGCATCATCAGCAGTACAAATGTCTCCCCACATTCGGGACTTGACTGAAAAATTAAATTTGGAGAAGTTTGGAGGAAACGCAATCTCTCCTAAGCGGACGCTGCAATGGTCTGTAACAGAAGACGAACGCATCCTAATGGTTGAGCATGACCCTAGCAAATTTCTCGATGACCTTACTGTACAGCAGAGAGTCTTGGTTGATAGCCGCAATAAAGATGTCCTTTCTTTGATGAAATGGTGCCTCACAGAGATGTTCACCAAGGAGGAGTTGGTCATTCTACAATCCCCAGGGCAGCACCACTTCCCACATACGAATCTCAACTCAACAGATCAAATGCCTACAACAAAAAGGACTCTGAGGAAAGTTCTGGGATACTATCAAGGATGCCTGCATCAATTATCCAGTGACGATCAGGACCTCCACTTTAGCCTCCCCTGCAAAGTTCAGCAAGATGGAAAAGAAGATAAAAACTTCAAATCTTTTGTGTATCCCACCACATACGATTGAAACCCCATTGATCCAGCCCAAATGGCAAGTAAGAAAGCCAAAAAAGAAGGTTGCTGCCCACTTATCTGATCAAGTTAACTTTGTAAACAGTAAACAGGAAGCAATCAAAGCCAGCAGAATGGGTGAGTACAAAGTTATAAGAGAAAAACTTATAGCAGGAGGAAATCCTGAACATGTATTCATTGACGGCAAACTCACCATAACAGATATTTTTACGTGTGGATTACCAGTCCATATGCAATTGCAAGCAATCCAGGAAAGAATCGCCACACTACAGCCTCATGTGCTTATTCTCTTCCAAGCGGCTGGTGATTTGATGTGGGTGAACAATGTTGAAACCATTACTTGGTACTACAATGTTACAAAGAGGATAGAGATCATTATGATGATAAGAGCTAATGTGTCTGACCCAGAGCAGATGACACTCAGTCAAGTCCAAGAATACTGTTCACTGTTTAGTGATCACACAACTACTATGGGGTCCCTGAGACAGGTATTTATACATTTCTATCCAGATACCGAGATTAGTGCAGAAGACGCCCATACATCTGACACTGATGCAATGATGACGCTAATGATTGCCCTCAAGGGTCTTCAACTTTACGAATGGTTTTACGATACATTTACAAGGCGGTTGAATAACCTTAGGAGGAATTGTCCCATCAGTAACTGGATGCCAACAATTAAATTTCTGTGAATGAAGGACGAAGTAGTAACCCAATGAGAAGTACTCATGCAGATCACATGAGAGGCACACTACACTGAAGTCCAAACATGGGATGGTGATCTAGCTATGAAGATGATAGTGGCCACTCAATCATTGTGTCTGGGCCAGCTCTTCAACTGCTATCCGAAAATTAATTTGAGCAAGGGGGGCGTGTAGAGTCGCTCAGGGACTTTTGTCGATTTTATTCTTTAACAATTATTCTGTATTTTACGTCACCATGACGTCAGCATTAATTTTGATCTCAGGTTGCTGTTGTTAATTTGATGTCCCCTTTGTGGTGCTTATTAGTATTGGCTCAAATTGAATTTACAAGGGAAAATATATTGATCATGTTTAAGCTACGTAGACGAATGATTTTTTAAACAAAGGCAGGTAAGAACTAAACTTTTGTATAAAACCTGAGAGAAATGTAGCGATTGTTTAATAGATTTTATCTACTCTCAACTGCCGTCTTTACCATTGTATTTTTATTTATATTTTATTGAAATGAAAACTATTGCTTAAGTTCGGCAACAATTCGGGAGTGCTTTCACTAGCATGGGGCAACAAGTTGCTTCTGGAGGTCTGTTGATTATCCAGTCCGAATTGTGGACCCATTAAGTTACATATACGGTTATGTATAGGGAAATAATAAATCTCTCTTTTGTAGTTCAACACATACATGCACTTATACAACCTAACACTGTGACAATACCATGCCATTGGCTAGCATGAATATCTGGCAATTACAGATTATTTAATAGTGAGCTGAGAGATAACAATGAAAATGAGAATCTGTATTTTTTGATGTGAGATAGAAATTAAACAAGTGAGACAAATAGGGTAGCACCAGTCAGTAGGTTAAGCACTTTACTTTTGGATGCTCCGCTTCAGCTGGAAGCCATAGGAATTGGTCATCTTGGATCTTACCTAAAGTAGTTTTGTTGCTTGGATGAATTACAATGTTACATCTATAAGTTAAAAGTTCTCTGTTATTCTGTTTCTCAGAATTGTGGCTGTATTGTAAACGCTATTCAAACCTTCTGCAGAGTCAATTAAGTTTCTAGTTAAGTTTCCCTACCAGCCCACAATTCTACATGGTGACCATGACAGGACACCGACATGATAACTATTTAATCTTGTTGTTTTCTTTTGATGGTTTGGTTGTTAGTTAGTTTTTTGTTTTGGTGCGGATCAGCTGTGATAGTTGTTTCCCCTGACTGCTGTTACCTATCAATGTATTCATTAACTTCCTCACCCTTGAAGGATGGCAATGAAGCCCTCATTGTGTCTTATTTGGCTGATGTCAATTGTTAAATTTCTTGTTTGTTTTACTTTTACTAGTGCTTTGATATGTTGGATTTATTACCAGATACCACTGTGTTCATTTTCCCCATTCAGGCTGTTAATTACTGTTACCTCTTTGAGTTGCGCTTGTTCTTCTGTGTGGGTGGAGGTGCTCCCCACTGTCAGTTCTGTAAATTATTGTTATGCTCTCTAATGTTATAATGGATTCCAGTCATACTGTTATTTACTCTCCTACTTTTGGGACTTCTCCAATTAGGAGCGTCCCCTGTGCAAGCATTGGTAACCAGGACGTTACCCCTTGTACTGTTGGATCATTACTTAGTTTTTCTCAACCTTCTTCTCCCACTCTGATCACCCAATGGATGGATCAGAATGCTCTGACCATCCCTTACAGTGATGCAAGTGAAATGAGTCCAGCATTTTACTGAAATGTGAGATGCTGCATTTTGAACTCCCAGAATGCTCCTCCAATCCCCCTTTGTCCTCACAGTTATGTTCATGGTAATGATCAGTTGACGCCCCAGCTTGATGTGCACCTCACAGAAATCGATCATTTGAAGGAGGCATTATCACAACAGGTAGCTCTGAGGATGGAAAGTGAACGTCAAGTGGAGTCTCTCCAGGCTGAAATCAACACTCAACACGTAGCCTACCAGTGGATGGAATGACAGATGCTGGAGTCAACCATTGCGCTGGAATTGCAAATTCAGTAATTGAAGGGTGCTGTCAACAACTTGCATCGCCATGAGGAGGCATTGTCTCAGAGAAATGATGAATATGTTACTCATGCTGCACTTAATGAAGCATTGGATGAATTAGCCGAGAGGATCATTGGTTGAGTGGTTCAGTTAGTGGGCACAAGCCATCCCCCTCCAGCAGCTCCTTTGTTCAGAGGGTCTCATGAAATCATCCCTAACTCTGTTCCATTTTCCACCAGTCCTTCCCTTAGTCAACCTACGTTTGCCCAGTCTGCTATGACGCAAGTGTCTACTTTAACCACCAGAGCCATCCCTCAAACAGGGTATGTGCAGTCATTGCCTGATCCAGTAAGCACTGTGGTAGTGCCCACATTTAAGGAGCACGTGAGTGATACTAGTCTGCTTCCTGGAAAATTCAGTGTGAAAGACCAGCCAAGATACCAGGACTCTATCCTTCCTCTCAAATCCAATGGACAGATACAACTATATAGCAAACATTCCATCCTTCCCAAGTTCACTGGGCAAATTGATGCTGTGTCGCAATCATTTGATGAATGGTTCTTCTTGTTTGAGTTAACAATGAAACAACATAAAAATTCACAAGAGTCAGCAATCTTGCAGTTCCCCTTATATCTTAGTGGATTGGTGTACAATCAATACATGCTTGATCATAACATCAAAACTGACTACCAGCTGTTGGTTGGCTTCTTTGAGGATCATTACCTAGCGCCGCACATTAAACATCAGTATAAGACGTTATTATGTGACATGTCCTTCAAATTTGGTGACGACATTCGGAATTATATAACACAGGTCGAATGCTTGTTTTGATTGAGTAGCCTCTCCAGAGAGTATTCGCAACATGATCTATTTTCTTACATCTGCCAAGGTTTTCCTTCATCGATCAGAAATCATTTGGAAGTTCGATGCGACCCTGAGGATAGCCTTCACGAGATCATCAGGAAGGCCATCAGTGTAGTTTACATGCTCCAGAATTCTCAAAGAATCAACAATGATATAACTAGCTTGTCAGGTGTGTCCAGTACAAAGAACTTTGAACCAAGGAGGCCTGCAGTTACCAAGAAAGTATTTGATTTATCCTTGGTAAGATGCTTCACTTGTGGGGAAAAGGGACATCTTAAGTCTCAATGTAAGGCTAAAGTGCAGCTCATCACAGATGGAGAAGGCTTCATTATTGAGGAGCCAAACTAGTCTTTGTGTGTTGACAACCTTGTCGATTTAGAACCTGATCACCCAACTACGTCTCAGGATTTAAATTAGTTGGAGCGCCACCTCCCTTAAAACGTGCACAAAACATATTAGTAATCACCCAGTTGATATGGAAGAATTTAATACCCGTCAAGATGAATGGCAATATCTTCAATGCTACTGTGGATACTGGAGCTGTGGCTTCTATAATTAGTGATGAGTGCTGTAGGGAGTTATGTTTAAATTGAGACTCTTTGGATCCCTCCAGTGTGAAACTCATTGACGCCTCAGGAAACCCTCTTTCTCTTAAAGGGAAACTAAGGGATGCTTCCATAAAAATTCACGCCAAGCCATTTGAAGTGGACCTTTTGGTAATCAACATGTCAAATCATCGCCTCCCGTATGACCTCATTCTGGGAAATGATTTCCTGGAGAGAAACTCTTGTGTGATTGATTTCAAAAATAACACAATTGCTATTAAAGACCAGGAAGCTACTCAATTGGCTACTATTCCTGAGAGAGAAGTCATCTTTAATTTGGAAGAACCCATATCAATCGAACCCAAGCATTGGACTCGAGTCGCCGTATCCTCTGAGGATGGTATTAATGGGGACATAATGATTTCGGGACAGAGAGGCAAGTATGTGCGTGGAATCTCTTTTTCGCCAGATTTATGCAGAGTGACAAAAGGAAAAACACATGTTACTGTTCTAAATGGAGCAAATTCTCCCGTCAAGATTGGAGTTTCTCAATTGCAATTAGTAGGAGTGCCAGTCAAAGTTGAAAATGTCCCTGTCACCTGTCTACCAATATGTACTGCAGTTCATGATTTGGGAGAGCCAGTAAATCCAATTAAAGTACCTGCAGTTACTGATAACTCCCATCCTCATCTCAACCAGAGGGAAAGAAAATCGTTAGTCTCTTTGCTTCATAGTAAACACGACGTGTTTAACTATGGGACCATAAGTGTTGGTCAGGCAGTAGGCAAGGAGCACGCTATAGAACTCAAGAATGATAGACCCATCAGATTGCCAGTGTGCAGAGTTCCTGAAAATTTAAAACCAGAATATGAAAAGATCCTTAGCGATTTGATCGAAAGTGGTATCATCCAGGGAAGCAATAGTCCATATGCTGCTCCTACTGTGTTCATTCAACAAGGGGAGAAGTATCAGCTGTGCATCAACTTCAGGAAACTTAAAGACATAACAATTAAGGATGCTTACCCATTACCTAGGATCGAAGATCTTCTATATGACGCTAGCAAGTATAAATTCTTTTCCTGCCTTGATTTGTGCAAAGCGTACTGGCAGGTACCTATGCGCCCTTCTGACATCCCCAAGACAGCCTTCATTACCCCTTACAGTCTGTACGAGTGGAAATACATGGCTTTTGGCCTATGTAATGCGCCAGCTACCTTCCAACGCTATGTGACCAAGGTGCTCAAGAATGATGCTAACCTTCTTGAACCAGGCATATCAGCTTACATAGACGATATCTTTGTTGCCAGCAATACTTTTGAGGAACATCTAACTAAACTTGGTCATACATTAGATCTATTACAGAGGGCAGGATTAAAAGTCAATGGAATGAAGTGCTCATTAGCCCAGACGAAGGTAATTTTCCTTGGCAGAGTTGTTGAGCCAGGAAAGATCTCTATAAAAACCAATGCTAAAGATTTCTTGGAAAAGATTGAAATGCCATGAAGCTGCCAAGACGTACAGTGATTGATGGGCTTCCTTAACTANCAATGCTAAAGATTTCTTGGAAAAGATTGAAATGCCACAAAGCCGCTGAGACGTACAGCAATTGATGGGCTTCCTTAACTACTATGGAATGTTTCTCCTGGTCCTCACTGAGAAGACAAAAACTATCTTGAATCTATTAAAAAGTCTGTAGATTTCAAATGGACGTGGCAGGAGCAAGAAGCTCTGAAAGGCATCAAGGCTGAGCTCAAAAAGATACCATCCTTGAATACTCCTGACTACTCTAAGGATTTTATAGTTGATTGAGACGCAAGTACTGTTGCTATTAGTGGGATATTGAGCCAGGACATCAACAGAGTCAAGAGTCCTGTTCAGTATTTTAGCCAAAAACTTAGGGCTTCAGAGAGAAACTATGGCGCGACTAATTGTAAGATGCTTGCTTTAGTCGAATCACTGAAGAAATTTCACTATTTCATACTAGGACGAAAGTTCATTGTGAGAACAGATAACAGTGCTCTTGCCTGGCTGAAGAAATTTAGTGGCGACAAATCGAATATAGTTGCTCATTGAATAGAGTACTTAAATGACTTTTCATTCACAATCAGACATTGTCTGGGCAGGCTCCATCTGAACGCTGACTATTGGACAGCACTGCCAAGCTATGAGAGAGATCTCAAGAAACCAAATGGGGAGAAGGTTCCTTTCTCCTTCATCCCCCACACTGAGTATCAACTGATACCTGAGATCAATGCAGATAGAAAGGGAAAACACATCCTTGCCATCCTTATGAAAGAGGAAATTTTTGAAGCAGATATAGTTCGTTATCAACATCACGACTGGATATTGGACCAAATAATGAAAAGGATGAAGGATCCGTACTTCCCTACGTCTCTGGAAGTGAATTGGTATTTCAACTGCTACAACTGGCACTTAAATGATAATGGTTTGTTATATGCTAAGAGTAAGCACAATAATTGACTTGCTATTCCTGAGTACTTTAAGAGAGACCTAGTACATAGAGTCCATGAGAGGGGTCATCTGGGTATCCTCCAGACTGAGAAAACATTTAACTCTTGGTACGTCACCACTGGAATATGAGCTACAGTGACAGATGTTATCAACAAATGTGAAAAGTGCTTACTCAACAACATCCATCACTTCCCTCAACAAAGTGCTTAACAACTTAGTGCATGTCAATCTTGAACAATTATCAAAAGATGACGAGGGTTTTCAGTATTTACTCATGATGGTAGATCACTTTACCAAATTCGCCCGCATAATTCCTCTAAGTAGCACAACTGCAGAAAAAGTTGCTGACAAAATAACTAAAGAATGGATCTTAAAATATGGACCCATGCAAAAATTAGTTTCTGATAGAGGTCCTCAGTTTGCAAGTAATCTTTTACGAGCTCTAATGAAAGAACTAGAAGTGGTCCACAAACTGACCACCACTTACCATCATCAAGCAAATGGATTGGTGGAATGATTAAACCGAACCCTTATAAAATTGATTTGGGTAGCGTTATCCCAAGCTGCAGGAAAGCAATGAAGGCGAATTATAGAATGCATCAAGTACTTTTACAACACATCAGTTCATACAACTACTGGCGTGAGCCCCTTCAAAGCCATGTTCAGTTGAGAGGCTGCTATGTCCTTGGCAATGATGTTCCCAAAGTATGCTGACAACAGTGTGGAAAGCTATGTGAATAGACTAATTAACAATATGCAACAAATTCACTTGACAATCTGTCATAATATGAATCAATCCAGCATAAGACAAAAGAAAACCTTTAATAAGAAGATATATGGCGAGCCACATAAACGTGGCAACAGAGTCTTTGCTTATCTGCCCTGCATTACAACAGATAGTAATCAAGTACGTAAACTTGCAAATGATTGGCAAGGCCCTTTCACGATAGAAAAAGTGCTTGATCATAACACCTATAATTTAAACAATGGTAAAATGGTACATTTTCAAAGGCTCAAACAAGCTATCAAAGACATAGAGCATGTAATAATAGACAATAATAAGGAATTCACGTTAGTAGATAATGGTGTTGATGTATATGAAAAATACAATAATTTAACCAGTTTCTCAGAGGATGAATTTTCTGACACTGAGTACAATTATGATAATATTATTTCTGACAATTTAGAAACATGTATGCTCCCCCAAAGAAGAGTGAGAACTACTCACACTTATGATCCCAACATTTGGGATTTAAATCTTATAACTCCATTTAGGAATGAAACAAATAAATGGCAAATGAGAGTAGCCAGCTCCACCAGTCTGCCACCGAGTATGAAGGAGGATGGAAGGTAGCAGACCTGGCCGAGATGCCTCATCTAGGCGTGAGAGACATGTATCTCTGCTTGCTGAGGCGTGTGCAAGGAAAAGAGGACGTCAGGATGGTGCTGAGGAGAGTCTGATTCCATGTGGGTGACACGTTGCTCCACGACTTGGAGAGCAGACAGCATTTCCTACGACGCCCTAAACATCTCACCCCTACGTGGAGAGACATGTTTCCCCACATGCGTGAGAGGAGCTGGCCACACCTACATTAAAAACTTATGATTCTAGAGTACCTCTTAGTGCTTTGCAACTTGTAGATACCCCCCACAAGAGTGCCTTGATAGCCCCCTTGACCTCTTCCACCGCCACTTCTACTGTGAGATCTCAGAAGACTGAAGAAAGAAGAAGAAAAATCTTCAAAGTTGGTGATGAGACCCTTCACCCATACTATATTGCTACAAGAAAAGCTATAGCCATCATCCGAGACAATATATCTGATGAAACGAAAGATCAGCTTCAGCATATTTACAATGGACGGGACATGAGTTGCTCCATAGACATCATTCCCTTTGTCATAGATGCCTCCTGTTGCCTGAAAATAAATACCATCATTGGCTATGACTCCTGAATGATGGAAAGCCTGAATCGCCTATATTGGCATAGCACTGTTCACACCTTCTTTGATGATGACTTTAATATTTATAACCTTTGCCAATTTTTAAATAGTGGTAAAACTATCAACAGCTTCAAGTGTGTCAACATTAATTTTCAAAATCTTTTGTTCATTTATTTTCTATGAATAACTGAGATACAGACAGAGGATATAATGGAGCAGATCAAGATTGCCTACCACATTGCTAAAGTCGAAGGCATACGCCTTATAATGATAGTCTGTGGCGAGTGCAAGACAACAGTACCTGAACCAATTGAGAACTTACATTTTTGTATGGAAAATTTTTTGATACTATTGAAAGAAGATTACACTCCTATATCATTGCACTCAACAAGCCATCTCCCCATCACCAGGCTCATATATGCAGATCTAATTTTGTGTCAGCAGGTACCATCCCACTGTCTGCCATTGACTAGAAATTGATCATTGATGTTATGCTCCAATCACAAACCTTGGAAGTGATGGACCCCAACACTCTGTCACTAGTTACAGTAACTGACATGAGAGTAAGCTTCACATTTGCTCAAAGCAGCCAACTGTTAGGCGAGATTCAAACCATTTGGTCTGATCTGAAGGCAGACTTCAACCCTGAGTCCAATTGGCCCTGCCTTGATATATTGAGCCCATCACAAAATTACCACTCATCAGTGGAAAGAACTCTTCAAGACATCAAAGTCTCCTACAACACACAAGATAAGAAGAATTTTAAAGAACGCCTTTTTTTCAAGAAAAATTTACCAGACATCTATGCCAGAGGAGCCATTTGGATTCTCAAAATATACCTTATGAAAGAACCACACTTACAAATACCTATGTCACAAGAAAAAAGGTTGAGCCTCACAAAGACAATGATTCACAAGATAGCTGTTTGTCTGCTGTCATGGAAAGTAAATAATTGGCTGCTTTATAAATGTAGTCCTCCCTCCTCTCCTGGCAAAACTAAAAGGCCTATGGGACAAGTTTGAAAAATATGATGCCCAACTGGTGGGGACAAGTATTGTTACAGGCAAGATGTTGATCATGTTAACCAGCAATTGACTTGGAATTTGTCCGTCAAACATAAATATTTTCTCTGACACACTTAAAAAAATATATGTGGGGTACAACAGCCGAAACTAAGTTCGCTATCTTTTATTCAGACAATGCTCCCTTGAGCACTAGACGATTTGTAGAGTGATTGCCTGGCTCAACAGACACACTCCTTGATCAAATCATCAAACACAACATCCATGGGAAGAATGAAGCTTTGTTCAGTATGCAGCAAATGAAGTATCCTGAATGCGGGTATGGCCAATTCATCAAGTCAGCCAGGCACGTCAACAAAGAAGGTAAGATTATTCCCATCACCATTTTTGACCAGGTGATGTGGACACCAGAACAATTTTATAGAGAGGAGGAGTTATTGGCCTCATCCGCAGTACAAATGTCTCCCCACATTCAGGACTAGATTGAAAAAGTAAATTTGGAGAAGTTCAGAGGAAACGCAATCTCTCCTAAGCCGACGCCACAATGGTCTGTAACAGAAGACGAATGCATCCTAATGGTCAAGCATGACCCTAGCAAATTTCTTGATGACCTTACTGTACAGCAGAGAGTTTTGGTTGACAGCCGCAATAAAGATGTCCTTTCATTGATGAAGTGGTGCCTCACGGAGATGTTCACCAAGGAGGAGTTGGTCATTCTACAATCCCCAGGGCAACACATTGCTCTGGACGTAGAATGTACCACTTCCTGCATATGAATCTCCAATCAACAGATCAAATGCCTACGACAAAAAGGACTCTGAGGAAAGTTCTGGGATACCATCAAGGATGCCCATATCAATTATCCAGTAACTATTGGGACTGCCACTTTAGCCTCCCCCATGAAGTTCAGTGAGATGGAAAAGAAGATAAAAACTTCAAATCTTTTGTGTATCCCACCACCTATGATTGAAACCCCATTGATCCAGCCTAAATGGAAAGTAAGAAAACCAAAGAAGAAGGTTGCTGCCCACTTATCTGATAGAGTTAACTTTGTAAACATCAAACAGGAAGCGATCAAAGCCAGCAGAACAGGTGAGTACAAAGTTGTAAGGGAAAAGCTTATAGTGGGAGGAAATCCTGAACATGTCTTCATTGATGGAAAACTCACCATAACAGACATTTTTACACGTGGGTTACCAGTCCATATGCAATTGCAAGCGCTCCAGGAAAAACTCACCACACTACAGCCTCGTGTGCTTATTCTCTTCCAAGCAGCTGGTGATTTGATGTGGGTGAACAATGTTGAAACCATCACTTGGTATTACAATGTTACTAAAAGGATAGAGATCATCACAATGATAAGAGCTGATGTGTCTGACCCAGAACAGATGACACTTAGTCAAGTTCAAGAATACTGTTCACTATTTGTTGATCATGCCACTATGATTGGGGGTCTCTGAGACAGGTATTTATACATTTCTATCCAGATAACGAGATTAGTGCAGAAGACACCCATACATCTGACACCAATGCGATGATGACACTAATGATTGCCCTCAAGGGTCTTCAACTTTACAAATGGTTTTATGATACATTTACGAGGCGGTTGAATAACCTTAGGAGGAATTTTCCCATCAGTAACCAGATGCCAACAATTAAATTTCTGTGACTGAAGGACAAAGTAGTAACCCAATGAGAAGTACTCATGCAGATCACACGAGAGGCACACTATGCTGAGGTCCAAACATGGGATGGTGATCTAGCTACAAAGATGATAGTGGCCACTCAAAACATCATGTCTGGGCCAGCCCTTCAACTGCTATCCGAAAATTAATTTGAGCAAGGGGGGCATGTGAGTTGCTCAGGGACTTTTGTCGATTTTATTCTTTAAAAATTATTCTGTATTTTTACGTCACCATGACGTCAGCATTAATTTCGATCTCAGGTTGCTGTTGTTAATTTGATGTCCCCTTGGTGGTGCTTATTAGTATTGCTCAAATTGAATTTATGAGGGAAAATATATTGATCATGTTTAAGCTATGTAGACAAATGATTTTGTAAACAAAGGCAGGTAATAACTAAACTTTTGTATAAAACCTGAGAGAAATGTAGTGATCGTTTAATAGATTTTATCTACTCTCAACTGCCATCTTTACCGTTGTATTTTTTATTTATATTTTATCTAGATGAAAACTATTGCTTAAGATCAGCGACAATTTGGGAGTGCTTTCACTAGCATGGGGCGACAAGTTGCTTCTGGAGGTCTGTTGATTATCCAGTCCGAATTGTGGACCCATTAAGTTACATATACAGTTATGTATAGGGAAATAATAAACCTCTCTTTTGTAATTCAACACATACATGCACTTATACAACCTAACACTGTGATGATACCATGCTGTTGGCTAGCATGAATATCTGGAAATTACAGATTATTTAATAGTGAGCTGAGAGATAACAATGAAAATGAGAATCTGTATTTTTTGATGTGAGATAGAAATTAAAAAAGTGAGACAAATAGGGTAGCACCAGTCAATAGATTAAGCACTTTACTTTTGGATGCTCCACTTTGGCTGGAAGCCATAGGAATTGGTCATCTTGGATCTTACCTAAAGTAGTTTTGTTACTTGGATGAATTACCAATGTTACATCTATAAGTTATAAGTTCTATGTTATTCTGCTTCTCAGAATCATGGCTGTAATGTAAATACTATTCAAACCTTCTGCAGAGTCAATTAAGTTTCTAGTTAAGTTTCCCTACCAGCCAATGATTCTACACTACAATACCTATTATAAGAATAATAAAATATTTAATAGAAGCACTGCTCCCACTTTTTCAAATTCACATGAATTTTACTATAAAAAATAAAAGAAATATCATAGAATCCATTGCATTTTAACTTCATTTAGATTAATTAAATTATAATTACCTACTACAATGTCTATGATAGAACAAATAATTAGCTTAAAAAAGAAAATAAAGGGCAAAGTAACTACAAAGAAATGGTAAAAATTAAATTCTTCAATTTTAGACTCAGATAGTGTCCTTTACTATTATGGTAGGAAAGCTCCATGACATACATATTAGTAACATCATCCTATTTTAATAATGCCTTGTATATTAATCATTAATTTAGATGCTATGTTATGAAATTCATAACATACAAAAATACACATTTTGTATTTTTCCTGGCTTATTCCCATCCAACAATGAAGTTACAGTGAATATAATTAATGTTCTTTGAATTGTAGATGAAATTCATTGTATGAACAAGAAAAGAAGAACACACTTTGAAATTATCATTTTATTACTACATTTTATATTGTCTTTAATTAGATGTGTGAAGTCTACAACTATATAAAGTGAATATAAAATCACCCTATAGACAACATGTATATGTTTAAATAATAGCAAAATAATAATATAATTTTTCTAGGAACTACCTTGCTTATTATCATATAATTCAAATTTATATAATTAGATTTTTTATCACATTACCATGTCTACATTTCAGATTTTGGTATTAAGTCTTGTAAATATTTTTCTTCTTAATTTTTGAAAAACTACATGTAACTATTGCATGCAACATGAATATATTAGCAACAACAAATTTAATTACAGCAAATATATAGAGAGCCTAAACAATGGAAATATATAGACAGATCTATGTTAAATTTTCTTTAAATCATCATGATGCATTATTAAGAAATTTATTAAGCACTAACAATTTGGAAATATGGCTTAGGCTAATTCAATTAGAAATTTTATATATAAAGGCATATATTGTTGTAACAATATGATGACTTCAATATTCCTCTTTTTCAGAAAATTGCTGGTAATAAGAACTTCCAAGAGTGACAGATGGAAAAGTAACAGTAAATTCTTTGGACAGATAAGAAGAAGAAGATATAAATAAAATTTTGAATTGAGCTCATTCATTTAGTCTAGATATAAACTCTTTTAAAAAAAGAACAAAAATGTTGATCATCCTTTTGATATAATTGATATGGATATCTCATTTATGCTTATTTTTAGCAAGTTGTATCAACAAGATTTACTATGTCATTTTGAAGATTCCTTATGTCATTAAAATGTACCAACTCATGAAGAAAAGAAAGCAGCTAAATATTTCTTTGCCTCAAAGGGTCTACAGAGTTTACATTGACCAGAATTTACATTGACTAGAGAATTTACATTGACCAGAATTTACATAGACCAGAATTTACATCAACTAGAGAATTTACAACAACTGGAATTTACACTGACCAGAATTTACATTGCCCAAAGAATTTCAATAGACTGGAATTTACATTTTCCAAAGAATTTACATAGCCCGGAATTTACCATAAATGAAACTTAGGTACATGAATGATGTCACAACTGGTGAAATGCTTAAAATGAGATTGTTTCACTACATATGCCATATTAAAGCCATTAATGACCTATATTCCTTGTAAACATGTGAAAAAGTATTGAATGTATTATAGGTGGAAATGTTATAATGTATGATACAATAGCTTCAAGTAGATTAATATTCTGCTAGTACTATTGCATGATACAATGATGAATTTCACATTCTGAAATATATTTTTTAATGGTGATGTATTATAATATTCATTCTCAGTTATAGTTAACCTAATGTTATATAGATTCAGTAGGTTTTTTCCTACAATCTTCTGTACATTAATATACAGTTGTGTTACTTACACCATGAATCTCTAAATTATTCCAATGAATGTGTTGAAAGTTAATACAGTATAATTTATATACTTTGAAAGCAGGTATAATGTGGAAAGAACAAAATAATGTAATAAGCATAAATGTTGAAAGCTAAATTCAAAATGACAAGACAAAATTGAAACAAATTAGAAAATATAAAATTCAAAACAGTCTTAAAACACTGCTGTAAGTAGTGTGTCAAATTGGGCAGTTATCTACATAAAACTCACCATATTCAAAAAGTGTATTCTTGCAATCAGTGCAAAAATCTGTGTGACCACAAAGTACAAATGCCCAACATTCATCCCCAATGAAATTTACATTGCAAACAACTCAAATTGCTGATGAAATTTGGGTTTCAATGTTTGCATGTGGAGCATTGAGATCTTCTATAAAATCAATTTGTGCCCAATCAAAGCTCAATTTACCAGTTCCCCAGCAGCCATGTCATGAACAAAATTGACATCAGTTTCAGGCAAATTAGGCAATCCCATAAAATTATATGCAATGCCTCTCAAAAAAGAAATTCTTGGGTATTCACCTTTGTTGTGCTTAGTTTGCAGTGCAGTAACAAGATTGTTAAGAGCAGAGTACAGTTTATTTAATCTCTTTACTGTGGATCTGGCTTCCAATTTTGCTAGCAGTTGTTGAGAAGATAAGTCCTGATTTCTGAGAAATTCAATAAAAGTCCAAATATTAGAATTTGAAGGTAACACTCTTGATACACCAAAATGCCAACCCTCTACATCATTAGTAGTCTGAAAGGCCTCATTTGAGATGCACCACATTTCTGGTTTGAATCTCTGAAGCCAAGTATTTCTAAGCAATTATTAAGGGACTAAATATTAAAATTAATTATTACCAAAAATACTGAAAATAAGGCAAAGGAAAGTTGAAACATCAATCAGTCTGAATTATTCCTTCAAATGCTTTAAAAGTTGGTCCAATTTTAAACAACAGTAGAAATGCTATTGCCACAACACTTCATATTACCAATCTAACAAGAGGCGTCCTACAATATCCCCTCATCAAGCCCATCCTTCCTAGTGCTTGTATGCTACACTGAGTAAAATGAAAATAGCATCCTCAAATTCATATTAATGGCAAGACTAAAAAGAGAATCATAATATATATATATATATATTATATATATATATATATATATATATATATATATATATATAATACATACTTGTCTTAATTGCAGTGATCATTGCTGGCTCAAAATTAATCATAACCACTTGAGGTTGAAACATCACATGTATTTCTTGAGAAAACTGTTTCAAAAATTGGAGAATTGCACAGTACACCTGAAACAAAAAGATTAAATTTAAAATATATTTAATGTTGCATACTTCACTCATCCTTTGCCAGGTCAAAGCATAAGCACAGACAAAAAGTTTTCCATGATAGAAATAGCAGAGTGAGTACAATTGCAAGAAAAACTGAGGCACAACGTCAAATGTACCATCTGCAAGCAAAACATCAGCAGTAACCAATAGTTTCATCATAAACACACAGATGAGAATATCAGCAATTGCTTACTTTCATGGATCATATCATACTGCACAAAATCACCACCAAAACTATCCTTTTGAAGAGCTCAGGGATTGCTAAATCTTCTGCAAATTCAGGTAAAGGAGGAAGAGTTTTAGACTTCATAATATTTAAGGAGTGAGTTACTGATTCCTTTGATTTTACATGAACCACTTCCTGGGGTGTAAGATAAACATCATTTTTTTAAATATTGAAAGCATTACTACTACTACCCACACAGTTTATTAATTAAAGGTTAATAAAATGCCTATTGCTACTACTAAAAGACTATACAAAAATTATAAAGGTATGTACAATTAGTATAAAGTAACTATAGAAAGCACTATGAATGGTTAAAAAACAATTTACAAGATGGAAATTGGCAGAAGAGAAATTGTTTGCAGGAATGGCATTCATAGCTTTGTGAGTGAATGAAAAATAAGCATAAATATTATTATAATTACCGTTCCCATAACATTAGCATAAACAGTTGAGGCTCTTTGTAAAGGATTTTCAGTACTCTGCGTGCATTTTTTTGCATTACTCACATCCTCTATAGTTGAAGAATGTGAGTGATCCTCTACATCTGGCAAAGTAATGAGGTTATTATTTAAATCAGAAATTGCCTTAACTTTGCACTTAACACATTTCCAATATTTTCTATTTGATTTAGTACAATTTAGAGCAAATTGAAATCCTTGAATGACTAAAAGAGGATTTCCTTGGTTCATGGTTTCAATCAAAACATTCTCCATGTTAATGATTTCAAAGTGTCCCATTTATTTGAAACTCTGGTTGATGTAAATTCCTTAGTCGATGTAAATTCTGGTTGATGTAAGCTCTGTACATCTCTCAAAGTATTACTATTTTGTCTTAAAATAGTGTCCCATCTACGTAATTTTGTCTCAAATTAAAAATAATTTGTCTAAGAAGTTTTATAGAGTTTTAGTCGCAAAAGTTTGTCCCAAAATATTTGTTTGAATTATCACTTGATATAAAATATATATATTTAGTCACTCTAGCTTTACTGTTATTTAATATCAGTTCAATATGCAAATACAATCAAAATTAGTTTTTTCTACAATTTCAAATAGCAATGCAAAATAGTAATAATGGCTGATAATGACAAAATAGTATGTTCTTGTTTTTTAAAAATCTGTGATGAACAGGTACCTAATCATGGAATGGATTTAATGCAGTTTATTTTTAAATCAATAAATCTATACAATAAGAACTCACATTGTAATGAATAACATTGCCCTTGTGGAAACTTTCTGGGTGGTGTATAAGATCTATATTTTGATTTGTTGTGTAAAATAAACACATCTGCACTCATGTACAGAATATTGTGTGTTCAAATCCCACTGAATCAAATTAGCAATAATTTATATTGCTTTATATTTAGAATTATACTTTTATACAGTAAATTTGCATATCAATTCCAGTACTGAAGATTTTAATTAAATGGAAAATCAAATCCTTTGAGCTTGATTTCATGTATGCTAATTACATTTGTTAATACTGGATAATCAATAAAATGCAAAAAAGCTTACCTTTCAATGTTATGTATTTAAACCAAAGCATACATCAATGAAGAACCAAAAGAAGGTTCCTTAAAAATATAAACTAGGAATGCATATTTGAAATTTATACTGCAAACAAGAATCATCTGGCAGAACTTGAAATAGCAAGTTAATCTAGAGAAAACTGCGGACACAATTAAAATTAAGAGTCTGAACTATCACACATTTATGATTTACTTTGTACGAAGAATTTCAATCACGAGTTAATTCACTATTACTACTATTTTGAGACAAAAAATATATACACCTAAAAGAAAGTACTGTTTGGCATGAATGTGTTTGCCCGAATTGGTCAGCTTCATACTCATTCCAAAAATGTCAAGAAATATTTTTTACGTTAAATTTTATAAAATGAAGTTTTGAAGAGTTGTTTAAGTAAATATTATAATGACAAATGACTTCGTAAATTCCAGGATGTCCGCGCTGCCTGGAAATTTTAAGTTATTGCCTTGACTTGCCTCTAGTGCCTGGAAATTTTATATTTTATTGCATCCAATTTATTGTCTTGTCTAAATATTTTCATTCTTTGGATTCTCTTGACATGTATATGTCACTGTTAGTTTCATACATATGTGAATGTGACTGCATCAGCTATTCTAAGTGACTGGGTTGGAAATATTTATTCGAAATAATAACCTATCGCATTTTTCTAAAAAAGTTTATTATGACGAATTTTATTTTTCAATTAGGCTGATTTATTTATTGCCTGGCAAATGCTTTAACTCAGGTTTTGTTTATTATGGCAATTTATCAAATGTTGATCTTAAAACTAATTATATACTCCGTGTTTGAACATGGGCATCATCAAAGTTTAGCATTTTCTTTGCCATTAGGTTTTATGAATAATTCTTACAAAACGCACATCATGTACATAGGCATTATATTTAGTGCATTATTTAGCACTGTTATCGATTTCAAGATTATTATATCTAGCATATCTAATTATTTTGCGCCCAACTGACACCAAATACTGATAACGCAATTCTATAAGTCTTTGTCTTTATTTTGAGGTTTGTTTCTGCTGTACATTCTTACAGTATCATTCTAAATATGTTATGATAATATACGTAAAATCCAAATAAATCCAAATTATCACTGGAATATGTTCCTGACCAACACTTAAAATCATACCCAATACAATCATTTTGCAACAAAAGAAAGGAATCATTAAATTTTCAGACAATCAAAACGTGAGCCGTTATTACATCAGCTTAACAAAATGTGTTTTTTGCACGTGAATATCGTCTACAAAAACATGTTTTTGTAAATTTTTGTATGTTGAAAAGATTTATTCACGTCATCACAATTAAAAAAACTGTTTTTGTATTATATGGTTGTATCCAAAGGTGGACGTGGGTGCTGATTTTAGTACCCAACTCAACTCACATAAATCAGTACTCGACCACACCTCCAGCAACACTATATATATATATATATATATATATATATATNGTAAAATAGATTTTAAAGGCCATTGACTACTCTAAAAAAATATCAGGCATGGTCAATTTTTTTTTCAAATCCATGTGGACATATGAAAATTATATATATATATATATATATCAATAAGTTTTGTGAATCCTAAGTCACTTAGGTTTTCACATCTGAAGTATATGTAACTGAGCAAACCATTTTCGTCCATGCTGTTTCTCTACTAAATCCTTCTCAAATTTTTTATTATGCAATTAATTGAATTTGCACTTCTAGAGGTGGACAAAAATAACCCTAAATGTAGTGAATGCCATAAAATATATAAGTACTATGTTTAAATTAAAATTATTATAAATTATTATTATAAGTTTCTAACATACCTAGCTTACGTTTAGAAAACGAAATTTTTTTGGCAATAATCATAAAACGGGCCGAATGGGCATTCATTTAATTCGACCGGCCCGCTTTTGGGCCATGTCTATCTCTCGACGCTGCCTCATTAATGTAATGATGACAGCCTACGAATAAATTGTAAAATCATACACGCATTTATGAAATTAGTAACCCAACGAATAGCCGGACAGATGGGAGTATATCGCACATGGACACACCCAACTCACGTCCACCCTTGCTAATATCTGCTTGATAAACTAATGTTTTACTCGTGGGTGAAGCTTCATCCGATGGGATTATTTACGTTAATTTTTAATTTCAGTCTGGAGTTGGATCTCTAATCAATAAATTTACTATTCATAATTGAGTATGAATATAACGCAAATGAAACTTAATCTACCAATTACATATCTTCCCTAGATTATTTTATAGCAAAAATTAATATTCAACTCAATATTATAGTGTACTTAAATTTCAAGCAGTAGCAAAAATTGAAGAAGATGCAGAATAGAAACACGCGGAGTGCGTGTAAAAAATTAACACTACTAGGGGTAAAAACGATAGGAAATGCAATGAAATGCATAAAAAGTTTTAAAATATTCGATATAGCATGATTAACAAAATTTGTAGCACGTGGGCTATATATGTGTTTAGATTATTTAAAATATTAGCTAATAGTTATAAATAATCTAAAATTCTTGCAGCATAAAAAATATTGAAAAGTTGTTGATGAAGCGTTAAAACATGCAAGCAGTCGGTTTTAGGGGGGGGGGACAATCTCTCTCTCTGGATCCGCGCTAACGCAACTTATAACACCGATTGATTCATGACATCTAGTGTAATGGATTCAAATACAAAGCCATTCGCTTAATATTGCAATTATACTCCAAAATGTAATCTTGTTAGAAAGGAGTGTTACGAGTAGTTAGTGGAACTTGAAGTTGATATTTTTTGGGATTTTTTGTATTATTTTTTATTTTATTGATTTTGCAGGTGAAAAGTTTTTCACATGGTATTAAATTTAAATCTCCAAATAAAAAAGCAGAAACGTTTCTTTTATACTGCTGCATCATTATTTAAGTTTGTTAAATTTTAAATTAATTTAACTGATTTATTGCTGTTCAGAAGAACCGCCTTTGTACGAATTTAGAAGTTAATTAGCTAATGTAAACGAAACTCATAATTTTAAAATGGGTTATATTATGCCATTGAAGGCAACATATTACAATAAACATTAAATCAAGTTTTTCGGCAACGAGGGCAATCACAGGAGATCAAGTAGGAGCTGATTGATGAAAAAGTGAACTGAGAGAAGGCATCAGTAAAGTGGAAAGGCATCAGATATTTTTGAAGTAAGTGATGAACAGAGAATACGACAGTCAGAGCGTTATAAAATCAAATTGATCGAATTCCAGATTGCAATTGAACTGGAAGAGATCGCATTCATGTAAGTATGGTAAGAGAAAAATGCATTTGAAAGCACGCTTCTGGAATCGTTTTATAGAACGAAACAAAACACGAGAAAGCTATTAATAGAGGAAAGCATAGAGAATAACGTCACAAAGAGTTAGTTAGTTACATCACATATACATTTACAATAACTCTACGATGTGACAAAGTTTGCCGCCACTACATTTAGCATACGCGATTATTACAGGGTCTATTAAATATGTAGGCATGTAAGAAAAATAGTTTTTCTGATTTTGTGAATTTTTCAGAAAGTGACAATAACCTGTGTTATTGAAATGATTGTGTATATTTACAACGCCTTATTCATAACTCCATGCTGTAATTCTCGAATGTATGCTCTAAAATACAAATTTCGGCAATATTTCAAACTTCTAACAATAAACTTTAATGCGTTTAACATCGTATTATTAAATTTATTTTTCACATGGTAATCGTCAATTAATATCACCGACAACCGCTGTTGTAGCAATGTTGAAATAATGATTCTGTATCAAAAAATTTCAATGATGCCGGCATGTTAATATAATAATGAATAAAAATACAAAAGCACATGGACATGGAGTCAGCCATTAAATTATTTAAATGGAATGAATCATTAGCGTTTATTGCCAAACCCGAAAATGGTGTAAACGTTTTTAGAAAACAGTTGAAATATTTTTAATTCAGCTAAAGCTTTCATGTCCTTTGCTTAGAATCGCATTGTTTAGGTACTTTAAAACATTGGATTGTAAATGCAGTTATGATGGGTTTTCTTTCAAAATAGAACTAAAAATGGCGGGTATTATATATAATACTCATTTGGGAAAGTTGCAATAATAAATTGCAATAACATTGCACTTAAAACGTGGTATTACTGTTATATTACGAAATATAATATAAGAGGTGTACAAATGCAGTTTAAGAGAATAACAAAACAAAGCTAAAAATTTTTCAAAACAAATATTGTAGTTCTTTAACACGTAACTGTGGATGTTTTTATTCAATACGTTTCTAGCTTTTTTGTTAAGCATACTGAAGTTTCATTCTACTACGATTGAGATGTCCAGGGTATATTAATTGCGACGTGTTATCTTATTATATTTTTATTAAATAAATATTTTTATTCTAAAAACTTGCATGTTAATTGGCTCCTCCACAAACTTAATATTTATTAGTTAGAGGTTCCACAACTTACCACTGAAAGTTGAAATGTAGTAGTTGTTTGTCTTCTAATGTCTGTTGTAATATTTAATAATTAATAATAATAATAATGCTGAAGGCATACACTACAAAAAATAATAACAAGTCAAGTTTTACGGCAGCGAGGACAGTCACAGGAGATAAAATAGGAGCAAATGGAAGAGTAGGCAAAGTTGGAGAAGGGCTCACCAAAGAGGAAAGACATCAAAGATTTCTTGAAGCTCGGTGGCGGGAAAAATAAATCAATCGCTGTTGGAGGGTTGAGAGTCAAGATGTAATTAACAGCAGTACAAGCACGATTAAAAAATGAGTGAAGGGTGCGATGTTTCTTGGGACGACGAATGGATCAAGATCCAATTTGGAGTGAGTAGTCGATTGAACAGGAGGAGATCACAGGGATGGAAGTAGAGTGGCAGCGGGAGGTGCACAATTTGAGAAGGGCGACTTTGTATTGCAAGGGAGAGATCCATTTGAACACACGCTTCTGGAAACGTTCCATAGAGTGGAACAAGGAACGGGAAGGCCACCAACATGGAGAAGAATAGAGAAGAATGGCATGAGGAATGGACTTGAACAAAGACAATTTCACAGCAGCCGTGGAATTAAAGGGAACATTGCGGACGAGGGCAAAGAGTGAGGAATTAGTTTTGCGGAGACGTAAGGACACGTGACCAGAACAATTTAAGTTATCAGCAAGGTGAAATCCAAGATGAGTATGATGAGGGGAAAATTCACAGGAAGAGGAAGATCGGGAGGAGATACAGAAATGGAAATACCACATGTCTTGGTTGTGCTAAAATCAAGATGGTTAACAGAAGACCAAGTCGACAAAAGCTCAAGATCAGAGGTAATATTGGAAGCAAAAGAACAACCAAATTTGTAAATCGCAGTGTCATCAACGTACAGTAGACAGGATGAGTTGAGGACAGATTGAGGGAGGTCGTTGATAGCAACAAGGAAAAAGAGAACAGCAAACACGGGACCTTGAGGAGCACCACTAGAGCAGGGGAAGAAATAGACGAGTTAATTTTGACACACTGACGACGATTGGACAGGTAAGACTGAAAGAGTTCGATGAAATCACATCAAAGCCAAATAAACTTAATTTGTCAAGACGGATAGAATGAGGCAGCCGATCAAATGCTTTAGAAATGTCAAGAAAGATAATGCAACCAGGATTCATTATGATCAGAGTGAAAATAGCAGTTTTCAATCAAAGTGAGCAAGTTAGTGATGGTAGAACGACCCGGAAGGTTACCATGCTGAGCAGGGGAGATGAGGGGACGAATTTTAGGGAACACATAACGAAAGACAAGGCGCTCAAAGATGTAATACAGCCGAGAAAGAATAGCTATTGGACGATAAGAAGTGACTTGAGGGGAGGGAAAGTGATTGGATTTTAACAGTGGAGACATCCGAGATGATTTCCAGCAAGGTGGAAAACGCTTAGAGGAGCAATTGTAGGAGAAGAGATGCTTTAAATGGATGGAAAGAGTTGTGGAAGTTTCGTAGATTACAAAGGATGCGACGCCATCAGGATAGCAATGACCTGACAACTTGCAGGACTTATGCATGAGGGAAATATCATAGGCGTTGAAGACGATGTTACATAGGCGAATCAGTGGGGAGGTAGCAGGAGGACCAGGACAGAGCGAGATAGGATCAGAAAAATTCGAGGAGAAATAGGCATTAAAGAGGTCAACTTTCTCCAGATCCGAGTGAGCAGAAAGATGGTTCCAACTCAAGCTGGAGATGTCAGGTTTGGAATGCAGGGAACGCAAGAAGGCATAAGAGTCTTGAAGAGAGTCAGATGAGAAGCTGGACAACAGAGATTTTGTCGAGTTCCATGAAGTTAATGACGTCTTTTGTAAGAGAAGAGAGTTTCGATGAATCGGAAGGACTTAAACGGCGTTTGAAAGATTCGAGTTTATTCAAGGAGTGTACAGTAAGGAATGAGAAATAGAAAGGGAGAGAAATACGCTTTTTCTGACGACGAGGAACAAAGGTCGAAATAACTTGGTGAAGAAAGGTGTACCAGTCATCAGCAGAGAAAGAGTCATTAAAAATGGGGAATGAAGAAAAGTGAGCAGCATTTAGAGATACAAAGTCACTGTTCGATCCAGCATATTGAGGAGTGACAGACAAACAGAGGGGGTAATAGAATTGACAGACAGGCTGAAGCAAACAAATGAGTGATCAGACAGTTTCACTGGAATAGGGACAACAGAGGTGTCAAAAATACGATCAGGGTGAGAGCACAAAACCAAGTCAAGGAGGGAGGAGCGGGAAGTAGGAGAAAATACCAGTTGTTCAAGATAGTAAGAATCAAACAGATCCAGAACAGAAGATTCATAGGCGTCATTAGAGTCAAGTGCATTCCAAAAAACATTGGGAAGAGTGAAGTCACCACAGATGTGGTGATGAGGAGGAGTGGGAAATCCAAGTTGACAAGAGAGAGTGATATACTGATCATGAAAGTACTCAAGCATTGTTGAAAAATCAGCAAGGGGAATACGAAAAGGACTGCTGGAAGAAGGGTTATAAACACAGAGAAGAGAAACAATGTGATCACTGAGAACAACAGCATAGTAATCCACCTTTTAAAGGTCCAATCTCAAAACCCCAAAGCTTGTAATGATATCATTAAAAATATCTTGTTCGACATAGGCTGAGTATTCAAAAAATTTCTTCATAACATATAATATAGTTAATATTTGTTTTTACAAACAATTATGACTAATTGCGCTGCTGTAAACAGATTAAGTGTCAACCATCTTCATTTTAGCGCTAGCAAGACATGTGGTATTGCCTTTTCTGTGGCTCCCAATTCTGATTTGCCTCTACCTGTGAACTTTGCTCCTCACCACACACATCTTGGGGTTCAACTTGCTGCAAACTTAAATTGGACTGGACATGTGTCTTTGCGTCTCCGCAAAGCTAATTCCTCGCTATTTGCCCTTTTCCGTAATGTTCCTTTTAATACCTCGTCCGCTGTGAAACTCTCTTTGTTCAAGTCCATTCCTCGCGCCATTCTTCTCTACGCGTCTCCTTGTTGGTGGCCTTCTCGTGCTTTGTTCCACTCCATGGAACGTTTCCAGAAACGCGCTTTCAAATGGATTTCCTCTTTGGACTATAAAGACGCTCTGCTGAAATTCTCCACTCTCCCGCTGTCACTCTACTTCCATGCCTGTGATCTCCTTCTGTTCAATCGACTACTGACTCNTGTTGGTGTCCTTCTCGTGCTTTGTTCCACTCCATGGAACGTTTCCAGAAACGCGCTTTCAAATGGATTTCCTCTTTGGACTATAAAGACGCTCTGCTGAAATTCTCCACTCTCCCGCTGTCACTCTACTTCCATGCCTGTGATCTCCTTCTGTTCAATCGACTACTGACTCGCAAATTAGATCTTGATCCTTTTGATTTCATTAAGTTCTCTAATTCCTACTGCACTCGCCCTGATGATGTTGTCACCTTCTCCATTCGTCGTACGAAGAAACTTCGCACCTTTCACTCTTTTTTCAAGCGAAGATAATAGATATAAATCTGAAGACTTGCACACTTTTGTTATGCGCAGTTTACCTGTTAGCATTCAACGACGCCTAGAAGATAAATGTGACATTGATGACGACACTGAAACAATTATAACCAAAGCCATTAATGTACAATTAGCTCTTGAAAAAATTTGAAATTGAAAAGAGGCGTAAAAATCAGTCAATCCCAAATCCACAGAAGTTAATAGTGACAAAATACGTTGTTTCCGCTGCGGACGCAAAGGACACTTACGTTTCCAATGTACACTAAAGATTAAGATTATTAAAGATAATGAAGGTCCGACACTTACGACGAAACTAGAAGCATTACTACTGATACTGATTTTTAAACGAGTAAGAGCGCCGACTCCAGAACGAGCAGGAGAGATACTTATCTCAACTAATTTGACACATAAGAAATCTATTCCATTTACTTAGAACTGTATAATTATTGAAGCAATAATTGATACAGGAGCTGCACATTCTGTCATAGCTGATACCTGCGCAAACTCTATTGATATAACTTGTAAAGATTTAACAAAAGAGAATTGCAGATTAATTTCGGCCAATGGTGATTACTTAAATACTAAAGGTTACATTAAAAACGTGAAAATTTCTATAAAATGTAAAATCTTCGAACAAGATTTAATTGTGATTGATACTACGAACTTCCAATTGCCATACCAATTGATATTAGGACGTGATTTTTTAGAAGATAACGATTGTATTATTAATTTCGAAGATAATACCATTACAATTAATGACAACAACACACTTCGAAAAAATTTATTCGTTAAAGACCCTGATTCTGTTCAATTTCAATTAGAAGATATTCTAAAAATCGAAAGTTATCATTGGAAAATGACAAAAGCAAAAACGGATAGTTCCATAAACGGTGATTACATGATTTCTCATTATACTGGAAAAAATGCGAAAAAATTAACTACTTTATCTACGATCTCATACGTTAATAAAGGATGTCTCATTACAGCTCTGTTAAACAAAACTGACAGAGTTATAACATTACGATCTCAACAGTTAAAAATATTTGCTTTTCCAGTTTATACCCACATCAAGAAAAACTCCAACTGTTTATTAATAAACACTACAAGTACAAAATCACAAGAAGATATTACGATACCAAAAGTTAATTATGAATCACGTCCAAACTTAACTTCTAATCAAATCAAAGACTTAAACAATTTGCTCACAAAATACCATGAAGCTTTCAACTTCGGTACTATTAGCGTCGGTCAAGCTATCGATGAATATCATCACATCAAAACGACGTCTACTAAACCAATTCGCCAATAAGTTCGTCGTGTTCCAGAACACCACAAGGAAGAATATCTAAAGAAAATTACGGAATTATTAAATAACGCATTATACGTAAAAGTGATAGTCCCTACTGTCACCTACAGTTTTCGTAACACAAGGAAATAAAACAAGATTATGTATTGATTTCCGAAAACTCAATGACATTACTGTCAAAGATGCTTATCCTTTACCACGTATAGATGATATTCTTTACAATGTCAGTAAATTTAAAATATTCTCAAGTCTCGATTTATGCAAAGCCTATTGGCAAGTTCCTATGCATCCCGACGATATTGAAAAAACAGCTTTCATTACGCCCTACGGTTTATTTGAATGGCATTCGGTTTATCAAATGCACCAGCCACGTTTCAACGTTACGTAACAAAAGTCCTCATGAATGGCAACAATAAATTAGACGACAGTATTGCCGCTTACATCGAAGACATTTTAATATCCTCAATGTCATTCCCAGAACATCTAGAAAAACTAGAACAAGTTCTCAAAATTTTAAATAAAAGCGGTCTAAAAATTAATGGCAACAAATGCAATTTAGCTAAACACTCCACAGTATTTCTTGGCAGAAAAATTGAACACAAAACAATAACTTTAAAGGACGATACAACTTCTTTAATAGAGTCTATACAGTGTCCTAAAAATAGCAAAGATGTTCAATGTATACTTGGATTTTTCAATTACTATCAGTTTTATTCCTGATATTGCTAAAAAGACCATTAATATGTCAAATTTATTAAAGTCTAAAAATGATTTTCAATGGCAATGGAAGCACCAAGAAGAATTTGATTTACTTAAAAAAGAATTCAAAAAACTACCATCATTAAATTGTCTTGATTACTCCAAAATTCATTGTAGATTGCGATGCTAGTACAGTAGCTATTGGAGCTTGTCTTAGTCAAAATATTGACGGTAAAGAATTACCTATTCAATTTTTCAGCAGAAAATTAAAAAATTCTGAATTAAATTACGGCAGCACAAAGTTAGAAATGTTAGCATTAGTTGAATCATTAAAGAAATTTCGATATTTCCTAATTGGCGAGAAAAATTTACTGTATGCACAGATAACAGTGGCTTATCATGGTTAAAGAAATTCTCCCGAGATAAATTGAACATTGTTGCATGTTGGATAGAACAACTAAATGACTTAATTTCACTATTCAACATCACAAAGGAACTTTACATGCTAATGCAGATTTATTAACCGCTCTACCACAATACCAAAGGGATTTACAAAAAATTCTTGGTAATAAAATTGAATTTTCTTTCATTCCAAAAAAATGAATATGAAAATTTACCTGATATTAATGTTGATAGACAAGGAAACCCACTTTAAGCATTACCATTAAAGAAGAAATTTCAGCAGAAGAAATCGACGAAAAACAATTAGTCAATCCACGTTTGAAGCAAATATTTAACAAAGTTACCGTATGCCCGACACAATTTTAGATCCTATAGCTTCTCACTATTATAATAAGTACAGATGGCAACTCACATCTCAAG
>CABFPE010000125.1:92000-113111 GCA_900660155.1 Hofstenia miamia | reverse complement strand
AATGTGAACAGGTAAATTTCAACAGAAATAACCTACTCATACCATACTTCACACTTCTTAATAATATCATTTGCTTCTTTCATCTCCCAGCTAATTTTCTCAATGTCCTTGAGCTCCATTGGCACCTGCCAGTACGCTTTACACAAATCTATACAGGTGTAGTATTTATTCTTACTGTCCTCATATATGATGTCCTCTATTCTCAGGAGTGGATAGGCATCTTTCTTATTAATATCATTGAGTCTCTGGAAATCTATACAGAGTCTATATTTATTCCCTTGTTTTACAAAGACAGTTGGCACAGCATATGGACTCTCACTTGGCCTTATTATTTTGTTATCTATCAATTCATTCAAAATCGTGTTATAGTGTTCTTTCAAGTGTTCAGGGACTCTCCTGCATGGCAGTCTTATTGGTTGCTCCGTCATTGTCACTATTTTATGCGGCTCTCCTTGCCCATGCTTATCTCACCATAATTAAATATTTTTGCGTGTTTTTTCAGTATCTCTATTAGTTATATTCTTTCCTCTTCACTGAGATGCCAATAGTCTTCATCTTTCACTTCCAGTATTTGATATTCTTTTTCTTCTTCTACTATATTGATTGCTTTGTTTACCATCGTTTTTTCAGTCTTCACTCTCTTCCCTTTTAGTTTTAAGGTGTCCTTTTCTATGTTAACTACGTGATTTGTTGCATTTAACATTGGTATAGTTCCTGTACCTTCTTTTAATACACACAAGCTTGATGGAATCAATAACTTCTTTGTATTGATCCCTTTCTGATCATAGATCATGACTTCAGCCGTTATGTGCTTCTCTGTTTCTATTTGACACATCTTCCAATTATTTGGTAGACTTTTTATATCTTCCTTTAATTGAAATTGTATTATTTCTGTGTCTTGCTCCTCCTTGCAGGTTGTCACCACTTCCTCTTGCACTGATATGGTTTTGTTCATGTAATTGATAATGCATTTGTTGTCCATTAAAAAGTCATTCCCCAATATAACCTCATAGGATAGTGAATTTTTCTCTGTATCAATGACAGTAAACGTTTTTGAAAATGTAGTATTAGCAATTCTCATCAGTGCTTCCATTAATTTACCTTTTATATCAATGTAATCTCCCAATGCATTTAGTAGTCTGCTTTTTTCACTTTTCAATTTTCTGTTGTAAAATCCTATTTTCACCTCACATTCGTCAGTAATGATTGATATTACTGCTCCCATATCTATGGTTGCTTTGACCATCACCCCATTTATTACAACTGTAATTGTATTTGTCTTGATTAGGTCTGTTACAATTAGAACGGGTGCACGGTTTACTGGAGATGGCGCTCCCTCTAGTTTAAAGTTTCACTTTCTATCTCTTCCATTTGCTCAGTTTCATCTTCATCATCTAATAGATCTTCCTCATCAAAGTATGCTTCTTCTTCTTCAATAAAGTTAATTTGCCTTTTGCAATATTTTTTTGTGTGGCCTTTTTTCCCACATGTTTGACATTTTAAGTCTCTCCTATTTATCCTTTTTACTGTTCCGTCCTTTAACTTTATTTTTATGATCTTGTCTTTTGGTTTTAAATTTTCATCTTTCCTCATTCTGTTAATTCCACTTGTCATTGCCAGTATTACTTTTGTTATCACTGACTTTTCATTAATTCAGGCATTATTTTCCATAGTGACCTGCATTCCCAAACCTTTCCTTATCATTCTTTTTAAAGAATCATTGGCATCACATTTAATTTCAAACTGTTGTCAAATTGGTTCTGGTAATCCTTTACATATATGAGAAAACAGGTCATATTTGGAATATGTGCTCTCTCTGGAACTCAATTTCAATAATCTTTCCACTTGTGACATATAATTACGCAGATCTTCCCTTTTATTCATTTTCAAGCTATTTAATAATATCTGATACTGACTTTTGAAACTTTCATCATCGTAATACTGCTGATACTTAGTTTTTTGTAATCTGTTTTAGTTTCCAGATCCAATACTAAATAATGCTGGTATGCTGCTCCTCCCAAATATAGAGGAAATCTCGCCGCTGCTTGCTTCTGTATTACTTTCCTTTCTTTCATACTCATTTCAAACATTTGAATCCATTCTTTGAATGTAGGCGAGTAACTGTCTACTCCCCATAAATTTTGGCAGTATTGCTTTGCATGCCGGCACATTGTTATCTTCCTCCTCCAACAATATCATTTCTTTGTATATCGGTTTTATTTCACTTGGGCTTTTGCATTTTTCTTTAACCTGCTTTGTTATGTTCACAAACAATTTTTCTACAAATTCGTCTTCTGTTTGACAGTCTTTGTACATTTCAGTGTGAACTTCCTTCATTGGTTTGCTTCCAATTGATTTTTCCGGCTCCTGAATTACTGTATTTTGTATTACTTTGACACTCCCTTTTCCTTCTTCTGTTTTTTCTTCATATGTCAATGATATTAGTCAGATTTTATCTTTCAAATCGTCTATTTCAAGTTGTTTCAAGATATTATCTTCTCTTAAGCTAACATTTTCCTCATGCATTTGAGTCATCATTTTTTGCAACTTCTCACTTTGCATTTTTATCTCTTTATTAGCTTCTACCAATTTTTCAATTTGTTTTTGAAATACATTTCTTTGCTCTGCTAGCCTTAGGCTAGTGTCTTGTCTAATTTCTTCAATGCATTTATCTTTTTCAGCATTCACCATCTCTATCTCTAACATTCTTTGAGTTAAGTTTTCTATTTGTAATGTTAACTCTTGTCTTTCGTTGTTGTTGTTCTCTATTATTTTCATCAATTCAGTTATTGAAAGTTCTGCACCTTCTCTCTCTGGTTGCAAAATTATCTCTGTTGGGGAATTCTGGCTTTCAGGGGATGTATTTACATTTGCTGGGGTCTTTGACTTTGGGGGTGTTCTCTGTGTTTTGGGTTTAGTCCTCTGCTACTTATGTGAATTTACCATTTTCATTATTACTGGAAGTAATTGTTTGATGATCTCCTTTACCATTTTTGTTGTACTTAAGGTTACTGTTGCCTGTCATCTCTTCACTTGCATTACTTATTTCCCGTGAATGAGAAAAAACATCTATCTTGACTTGCTCACACATCAAATAAATAATACTTCTTGTTTGTAACATTCCATACTCCTTAGTTAACTATTTCCTACACCAATTGTATTTTGACTGCACAGTTCTCTCCTTCACACACACTCTTCAAGTGCCTGTCATGGTCGCCATGTAGAATCATGCCAATCCACTTTTTGTATTTGAACCTCAGCTCAACAAAGTTCATTTGTGTTCCCTATCCTAACTCAGGGTAGTTCTAAATGCAAATTGTGACTGACTTAAACTCAATGTGTACCATGTATTTAATTCACTTAGCAACCTTGCAATATCACTAGCTGCTTAATAATTATTACTTCAGCCATTACCAAAAACTATTGGCTTTAATTAAGTTAATATAATTAAGTTACTTAATAACTTGCAGCTTCCTACCTTACATTTAAATAATATAATACATGTTTGGTCGATTTATCTGTATTTTATAGGTCACCTAAGTCTATCACATAAAATATGTATAACCTACATTAGGCTATCCAGCCCTTTCTTACTGATGTTCATTATTGATTACATGTAAACAATGGAATTGATAGCCAGCTAAATGGAGAAAAACTCCTATTTATACACCTAACATAAATCAGGTTCATGGTTTGGATCAAGGACCCTCAATTCACTCCTGATATGTTCCCAAACCACTACTACTGCATTTACCATTTAGCTTGACATTCTATGTAAATAATCAAACCAACAAAAAATCTAAGAATAAGATTTTCAAAGAATTTACTTCAACAAATTCCAAACTGATTTACGCCCTATTTATAGTTAACTTGAAAAAGTACCTGTTGTTCAAAATTCAAATTTAATTCATCTACCAAAATGGCTGAAAATAATGGAAGTGAATTCGCCCCCCTTGTTTTGTCAAATTTGACAACAAGTACTAATTTGATATATTATTACTTGGTTGCATTTTACAAAGATAATTCTGATAATTGAAATTAAATTGTTTTTCTAAATAATCATAATTCGATCTTAGTTTTGACTAATTATTTGTTTTTCTTTCTTCATTAGCAGCATTTTCTTTGGATTATGCTACAATGACAACTGATCTAAAACTCAACCCAATGACACCAGCACAATGTATAATGGTCAAACACAAGATAGTTATCCATATCTACTATAAAAAAACAATGGAACTCACACAAACAGGATGCAACCTGGAGGAGATAGGAGACATATACTTAAAATGCAGTATGAATCAAACTCCCAAACACCAAAAACAGATTGAATATGGAATGATATAAAAGGAGTTCAACCAATCCAAAAAAATGGCCAAACATAGATATCAATTCACCCATTAAGAAGTACCACAAGATGGTGGAAAAGATACTACATGAAATAAGAAGGGCATGTGAAATGGGTTCAAACTGGAACTTCAAAAGCATGGTATTCAAGGAGAACAATGTACCAGAGATAAGGGGTCAAAAATNTGAATTCGCCCCCCTTGTTTTGTCAAATTTGACAACAAGTACTAATTTGATATATTATTACTTGGTTGCATTTTACAAAGATAATTCTGATAATTGAAATTAAATTGTTTTTCTAAATAATCATAATTCGATCTTAGTTTTGACTAATTATTTGTTTTTCTTTCTTCATTAGCAGCATTTTCTTTGGATTATGCTACAATGACAACTGATCTAAAACTCAACCCAATGACACCAGCACAATGTATAATGGTCAAACACAAGATAGTTATCCATATCTACTATAAAAAAACAATGGAACTCACACAAACAGGATGCAACCTGGAGGAGATAGGAGACATATACTTAAAATGCAGTATGAATCAAACTCCCATACATCAAAAACAGATTGAATATGGAATGATATAAAAGGAGTTCAACCAATCCAAAAAATGGCCAAACATAGATATCAATTCACCCATTAAGAAGTACCACAAGATGGTGGAAAAGATACTACATGAAATAAGAAGGGCATGTGAAATGGGTTCAAACTGGAACTTCAAAAGCATGGTATTCAAGGAGAACAATGTACCAGAGATAAGGGGTCAAAAATCAATCTGGATAGTAGCAATTGCACTAACAGAGAAGGAGAAGTTAGTACTTCCAATGCTGAGAAAATAAAGGCAAGAAATAGAAAATATGAATTTGCAATAGCACAATCAATGTGAAAAACTGGATTTTTAAATTGTAAACATCACAACAATATCACCAATGAAAAAACATTACAGAGGTTTGAGAAGTACTTCACAAGACTAATGATGAGAGAACAAACATTAGGAAGGCCAAGTATTATGGAACTAGCTAACAACACAGGAATTTGTCCAAGCAAAATAGACATACTAAGTGACACTACAAAAAAATACATGTGGGGAGTAACATCAAGCAGAAAACTAAGAGCAGTAATGCAGCAAACTGGATGGCATAGCAAGAGAAAAAGTAAGAGGCAATATAAGTGCATTTTATGGCAAGGCTTCTATATCAAAATCTCTATGAATTCTTTTTCCAGATACAACAATACATCCTGAACTAGTGTACAGAAGCCAAATAGATGCAATCATGACACTGATGATAGCAATAAAAGGTCTTGGATTATACAAAAAGCACTACAAAGAATATAACTCAAAGCTGAATGAATTAAGAAACATGTGCACCTTCTTAACCACATTAAAGAATCTGAGATTCATAATACACAAGAAGATGGTGAGCCTAAAAAAGAAGTGGTGATTAAATTAACAAAACAAGAGGAATACAAAAATGTACATTGGGACATGCCTCAAGTGATCACATTGATCAAGAAAGAAAATGAAATTGTCCACAGAGAAAGAGTAGTCATTCTTAATTAGCTACACAGGTGGGTGAGTGTGGCATAATGTTGTGAAGACAAAAGGATAATAAAAAGAGACAACTAAGACTCTCAATAAACTTGTGATTTAATTGTTCAACCTTTGTAAGAACACAATTATTATTATTTAAATTTTGGAAAACAATTTGTGCAGTTTTGAAATTACATTTCTGGCAAAATGTTTGGCAAAATTAAGAAGGCAAAAAATGCTACAACAAATTAGTAATGATGTTGTGTAATTGAAGCAGATGAAAGGATTGTAAACAAATTCAAATCAATGAACAGGTATATGCTGATTGTTTAAGTGTTTGTGAAAAACTATTATAAATAGCATGCAGTGGATTTATTTAATGATGAATTAACTTCATTAGATATCTCTTTATTGTATCATCAGGTTTGATTATTAATGATAATGGAAAGCTAAATGTCTGAGCCCATGAGTGGTTCTTTGGTGGTCCCCAAATTGATTAAAGAGATTCTTGGAGCCACTGCAAATTCAGCTATTCAAAATGCAGTGCAGCTGGTAGCAGAAACTCATGTGTGTTTTTAGGTAAGGTTTAGGTTTAGGGATTCTATTCATTGTAGCTTCCAATTAGATATCTCTTAACTTCACAGCTAAAATAGCAATGTTAGTTGCTTTCTTAGTTGTATTATGAAAAAGTCTCACAAAGTATTGAATGTGACATAAATTTCACAATTCACTTTAGTAGTTTGAAAAAACAATTTATAATTTTGTTTCTAAATATGAGTGATCTAACTTTCCATGTCAAGTAATCTTATGAAATTTATAAAAAAGGGATTAAGAAATAATACATATTTTTACAATAGATTTTGATCATTCACTTCAAAATAAAAATTAAGCCCAAAATATCATAGCCTGGGTTGAATGCACTTTCATAATATTTGAATATGGAAAAAATGAAAAACACTAATACTGTATTTAAAGCAAACAGGCAATAACTTGTAAACATAAAAAGGAACAAACTTTTAACTTAACTAACCTGTGCAAATAATTGCTAAAGTTGTTAATAATGAAAACTATTATTATAAAGTTTAGCAATGAATGTTTTGCTGTTAAAAAATTTCCTAGAAATTACTATCTTTATAATATAATATGCTTCCTCTTTAAGAAGAGGAAACCTTTTTTCACTCTCAGGTAAATCTGCTTTCAACTACATCATTTGCTTCATCCATACATTGAGAATGGAAATAAATGAAAATATAACAATCACTCTTAACACATTTATTTTAAACCCCTACAATCCAAATATCAATTCATTTTTTCAATTAAAACAATATTGAAATAGTGATTTATAAATCTATCTAACCAAATTACTGTTTTTTGAATTTCAACCAATATTCATATTATTTAATTAAATTGTAAATGAAGAATTGATCAAATAAAAAATCTAAGTGTGAATAGATTCAGAAGGCTTGAAAATAGGTATAAACTGGAGTTTTAGAACAAAAATCAACTTATGAAGCAATTATAAAAAATGAATTTCTTTAAACAAACTTACATAGACTTTCACATTAAGTAAAAATTTAAATGCACAGATCTAAGTGGAGCTTTGCAGCTAATAAAAAGCATTTCCACCTAAATTCAAACATGAAGAATCCAAATATGAATTCATTTTTTCAATTAAAACACTATTGAAATAGTGATTTTTAAATCTGTTGAATGAAATTACAGTTTCTTTGAATTTCAACCAATATTCATAATATTTCATTAAATTGTGAATGAATAATTTATCAAATAAAAATCTAATAGTGAAAATAGATTCAAAAGGCTTAAAAATAGGTAGAATGAGCAATTTTTGACAAAAATTCACTTTTGGAATTGATTCCCAAACATGGGATCTCTTAAATCTAGGGCTCATTAAAATTGACACTAAGGCATTTCAGAAAATTTCACAATGCAACCTCTAGATCTACCTTAAAGATAAAAGATTGACATTTCAGACCTGTAGAATCTGAATAATACATTGGTTTTTCATTTTTAGCCATAGTTAAAGAGCAGTTTTAAAAAAACCTTGCAAATTTGAGTTTTCACATTAAATTCATTGAATGACAGTGAAAGGGCTTCTAATATAGAAATTTAATGCCATAAACACATTTGCCAGTCTTAATTCAATGTAGAAACATCAATCTTTACTGAGAAGTAGTAGTCAATCCTCCAAAAAATTATATTATCAAAAAACCAGAAATCCCAGTATATTCAATAACCATGGCAAAATCTCAAAGAAATTAACAGAATGGATCACAGATATCAATTAAATGGAGTAAAATGTAAATGAATTTTCAAGGTTTATCCATAATATCCATTTCCCTCATCCACAATATACACTTAAAAAAACACAAAGTTTTTGCAAGTTTATAGGGGTGTGTGAATTTGAAGTGAAATATTACTAAACAAAATGTTAAAGACTAAAAAAATAAAAGCAAAATGCAGTTTTATAGATAGCTTTTCAAAAAAAATCACTATAATTTTTGAAAAATTACTAATGTAGCATCTGCTACCAAATGTCAACAGAGATTAAATTATTCTTTTAAATTATTGTTCTTTGTTCTGAGCAGGTAGGGATGTACATATGTTAAATCTTTACTCTGATACTATATATGTTTAGTCAATCTTCACTTAACTGAAGTAACTGGATACTGTTTAGGTACACTGCCATTGCAGTTCTGCTCTGTGATCTGGCTATGGCCTCTGGCTGACTCTGATCTCTGAATCACTTCACATGTGTTTTCATCACTGATTAGGTGGTTCCAAGCCTCAGCTCAACAATGTTCTTATGTGTTCCTTATCCTAACTCAGTGCAGTTCTCAATGCTATTTGTAACTGACTTAAACTCAATTTGTAATGTGTGTTCAGAATACTTTGCAACCTTGCAATGTCACTAGCTGCTTAATAATTATTACTTTAGCCATTACCAAAAACTACTGGCTTTAGATAAGTTAATTAAAATAAGTTATATAATAACTTGCAGCTTCCCACCTTACATTTCAATAACAATAATACATGCTCAGTCTATTTATCAGTCTGTTATAGGTCACCTAAATCTATAAGATAAAATATGTATAACCTATGGTAGGCTATCCAGCCCTTTTACTAGATACATGTAAACAAAAGAATTGATAGTCAGCTAAACAGAGAAAAAGTCCTAGTCATATACCTTACCTAAATGCAGGTTCATGGTTTGGATCAAGGACCCTTGAGTTGCTCCTGATATGTGCCCAAACTACTACTACTGCATTTACTGTTTATCTTGACATTCTGTATAAATAAGTAAACCAATATAAAATGTAAAGATAAGATTTTTGAAGAATTTACTTCAACAATTTCCAAAATGATTTCTCGCATATTTATAGTTAACTTTCAAAAAGTACCTGTCATTTGAAATTCAAATTTAGATCATCTGCCAAAAATGGCTAAAAATAATGGAAGTGAATTCGCCCCCTTCATTTGGTCAAATTTGACAACAAGTACTAATTTGCTATATTATTACTGAGTTGCATTTACAAAGATAATGTGATAATTAAACTTCAATTTTTTTTTATCAATAATCATAATTTGATCTTAGTTTTGACTAATCATCTGATCTTCTTTCTTCTTTAGCAGCATTATGCTTTGGATTATGCTACACTAACCCACCTTATAATATTTATATCTAAAAGAGAACATTTCCCATTATGGAAGATTGACAGGGAATTCTTAGAAAATTGTTTTTGAATTACTTCAAATATCTCAAATTAAAAAGTTCCAATTTTTGAATTTTTAATTTTGAGAAAAATGATTTTTTAAATTTTTTAATGGGACATGACCAAAAAAATAGAATCTCCTTTCAAAACTGCGCATTTTGGTGTAAAAATCATATTCATAGCTTCATTATATCAAAAGTTATTAAAGAAAATATCTTTTCTGAAAAATTTGCACAGCTCTGGCCAGCCTAGCTCAGCCAATATGGATCTTAGAGCTAAACATGCTGAGAAACAAATTTTTCAGTGAAATTTNGATGTTATTAATGATGAGCAAATCTACTTTGGATTTATTTTCTCTTTGTCAGGTTATTTTATATATTCTGATGGAAAACTAAACGTCTGCAAACTAGGGTGATTGTATGGTGGTCCCCACCTGTTGTACTCTTAGGTTACGGTTAGGCATAGGAGTTTTACCGTTATAGCTTTCCTAATTATCATTGCTTGCCTGATAATTTTATCGCAGCCTGTCGGCTTTACATGTTAACTATACTATCAATGAACTCAAGTTATTTATTACCTTTACTACATTACATGATGATTGATGATTTAACAGTGGTTACACTTCGATGGTTATTATGATTTCATATCTATATTTTATTACATATAGTTAACTTNAAATTTTCTACTGAAAAATGCAAGTGGAGCTGTGATATCTTTAAAATTTTTGTTGCTATATCCTGCTAAAGTTAAGGTATGATATCTAAATGCCAACAAAGTTTTTTAAAAATAATAATAGCTGTGTGAAATTTTTGTCTTGAAATTTCAAACAATTCTGATCAAAATTAAGACTAGTGTGAAAAAACAAAAAAAAATTTCAAAAAAAGTTTTTTTTTAAAATAAATGGTGTAAAAAATTCAGGCTTATTAAAAAATTTATATAAACTTCTCATGTTGGGAAGTTAAAAAAACTTTCAAATTCCATTGCCAAAATTTTTGTGTGAGCTCTCTCTGAATATGAAAGCAAAAAATTATTTTTCCTCTAGAAGGCGCAATTTTAACATGTGGAGCTCTAAAAGCCTGCAAAATTTCTTGTTGATAGCTGCAATATTGACAGAGCAATTGGGAAAAATGTGTTTTTTAGAAATTTAGAGGATATATAGAAAGCAATTAATGTTGCTTCACAAGAACAATCAATACACTAAATTGCTAAGAAATTGCATCAAACAAGCACTGAGAACATTTCTGCACAATGAGATTTGTTTGTGAATCACAACAGTTTCCACAGTAATGTGACATAATCTATCAAACTATCATGATTGGTCAAGATGAGAGGAAAGATGAAGGAAACAAAGANTATCGAGGGCTATTACATGTTTATCTATATTTAGGGTTATTACATGTAGGGCTTCATAATAAGCTATTTCAGCAGAAAGGTTGCACCACTTCGTTTATTGCACTAGTTCGTAATAACAAAAACAATCAATGCACTAAATTCTTAAGTAGTCACAATTCCCATTACACTGAGTTCACTATTCCCGTTACCACTCCGTTGTTGTTCTCTATCTCATACTGGCAGTTCCATTGGTAAGATGCAGCTGGTGGAGGTGTTCCTGGAAATGCACATTTACTTTTGAGTGTCGATCCTGTCTTCCAAACTCTCTGCTTTACCTAAATAAGTTGAGTTAACTAAGTAGCTACAAAGGCTCTGGCATATTAAATTAGTTTAGTAAAACACACAATTATTATAAAGGAGTGAAACCGGAAGAGTGCCAACTCTAACTAGTGGTTAATCTAAGAAAAGTAATAGCTTTCTCTAAATAACAGCGATGCGGTGAGTTGGCATGATTCTACAGTAACTGCTGATCATTTACCAATCCACATTCCTTCTTGAATTGCATTGCTCAGCATCAGGTTTTGACCTTGGTAACATCTTGCTGCTTTCAATCTAAACAAATTGTAAGGAATAATCAGAAGAAAGAAATACTCAAATCTATAGTAATAATCTATCCTAATGGGATTGAAAGCAGGACAAATTGGGATTGTGCACATAGTTAAAAGGATCAATCATAGTAAATTAGTAAAGCATTACAAAAATATGTCTATACTGCTACATGTACAGATTCTACAATCTTCTTACATTAACTGATTAGGATCTGATACTCCTCCTCTTGTTATTGTTATTATCTCAATAGAATGACTTACATCACAATAACAATTATCCTTTTCCAGCAGTTTAACCAAACTACCTCATTAACTCCTGAGAATAATATCAATACATGTGGATCCATTTCTTTGATTGCATTGTCAACTTTTATCAATTGTAAGTGAAAAGGTATGTTCTTTTCAAAAATATCATGAATAGTAGGCTTACCATCTACAAACATTCTTTCTTTATTGTCACTTTCAATGTTGTGTTTAATAACAAGTCTGTATATACTAATTTAGTCAATGGATCTTCTTTATCTGCCATTTCAAGTTCTCCATTCAATAATGTAATACCACTAAACTCAGACTATTATTATAATACATATTTTTTCTGCTTTTACCTATTTGTAACAAATTTTGATTTTTTCCCTTACCTTGTGATTGAAAATCTTATCATGCTTACATTTATCACCTGTTTATTGTTCCTAATTATACTCATAAACATGAGAGTCAAATAATTCAAATCTCAGTCAGCAGGCTCACTAAGTCTCCATATCAAAATTTTTACTTAACATAGTATCCTTTATGCAGAGGTTTGTCAATGCAAATATTGAAAGGCAGCTTTACAGTCTTCAACTCATGACTTTCCTCACCACCAATTACATCATCTCTTTCTCTGACAGCAATGAGGTCTTGGGATGGTTCTCCTTACAACTTCTCTTCACACTCCTTGCTCATAACCTGCTCAAACTAGCTTTGTTGATCTGCATGGGTGCTAACATCAGATTAATGTTGTGAGACCATTTGATTCACTTTTATTCTGTGAATGGATCTTGGTTATTGCTCTTAAGCAGAAATATAGATTTATATCCCAGATATTAAGGTCATATTTAACTTTCTACTATTGATGTCATAAATTGTAATAATTTTATTAGGATGTTATTTAGTCATTTGATGGCTCCATTAGTCAGGGATGATACATTGAAGTATTATCACTGAGTACTTCAATATTTTCCATTAATTTTCAAAATAGGTTACTTTTGAATTATAGACCCCCATCAATGACTAATTTGGCCAAAGGACTGAATTTCAATTTAAATTGATTCATTAATGCTTCTGCAACATCCTCATTCATTGTACTTTTCAAAGGTATAAATCAAGTATATTTTATAAAATTGTCCATAATTATTAGTATGTGCTCATAGCCTTTTCCATCTAACAATTATTTTTTCCAAATCTGTGTGAACTAATTCATTCAGTTGCTCTGTAATGATTTTATATAACTCATTATATTGCTTATTAAAATAAGTGTTACTTGCTAACAAACAAGTTTCATATTTATTGATCACATCTTCCACCATTCTTCTGATACTTGTACATACATACCTATTGTTAAATGTATTTTCTGACTGTGTCATTCCCAAATGTCCTATATCATACACTTGTCTAATTAAATCATGTTCTTAGTAATCAGGCAGAGTAATTATTGTGATTGGCTGCATAGAACATACCATTTTACATTAATTTGAAATTATGTTTTCTACTCAGTGGTGCTTGTGAACCTTAACATTTTTTCATTTCTTTCCTTCCACACTCAGCCATATTCCTGGTGTTTAATAATGTCTGGTTCAGAAACCTGTTCCTTCAAAATTTGTGGGCAACACTGTCCTTCCTTTCTTACCTGCATTAACATCCAGCAATTGCATATTTAGCAAAATTGAAATAAGTGGTCTTTCCCTCAGCTTTTCTCAAATCCTTTTGTAATGAGGTAATGCTGTCCATAAGTCAGCACTCATATAGAGAGCTCCCTTTCTATTTTGAATCTCAAAATAGAAGCATTCATATGGCATTGTCAACAGCAAATTTGAAACTATCTGCTTTGGCCATTAACTCACCAACCAAATCCTCAGGATCAAACTTAAATTGAAATCATTCCTGTAATGGCCAGGGTAGACTATGCAAAAAATGTGAAAACAAATTGTGTTTCAAATATTCTTTGGATAATCAGCTCAACTTGTTAAATCATTTGATTTGAGTTGTGTAAGTAGAAATATATTTAGACTTACTGAATTTGCTTTTGCCTAACAGGATCTTGTACTGATGTGTAATGCGCAGCAAGTTGTAATGTTGTTTAAGATTTCCTATTACCTTAATCTAGTTCCATTTTTCAATCAATTGTCAAGTAAAAGTTGTATGAATCTCCTGTTAGATATGTGAGCAAATGAGCAAAACCTGTCCCTGATGAATTTTCAATTACCCTAAAGTTGTCTCAAACAGGAAAAACCACTCATTAAATGGCTTTGCATTTGCATCTTTTTTCCATGTAAATTTTGGCAAATTAAATTGAGCAGTAGAAACATTGGGTAGAGGGCTCTCAGGAAGCATAGACTGTGTGAACCTAACTGAGCCTTTAGAGGACTTCCCTAATGGCTCAATTGGATCTGGTGTAATCAGCAAGTGGACTACATCCTCTTTTGTTGGAATTGGTGATGTAGATGGTGATATAGATTTCATAACAATGGTCTTTTAATTTCTGGAATCTGATCACCAAGATTCTTTTTACCTGCTTCAGCAGGTCATCCTTGGTCATGTCTTTGTCTAATTTTTGAAATAATGTCTTTGCTGCTGCCTCTGCTGCATGCATTCTGTGTAAAAATGATTGCCTGTATCAATAGCAGAAGAGAGACCAGTGCAACTTTTGAGCTTATTTTACCTGAACATGGTTCCACTAGGTGATTGACACAAAACTGGTATTGATTTAACTCTAGTATTGCTAATTGAAGAAACTTTCTTTGAAATTCAATCTTCTCAAATTCATGCACTAGTTCCAACTTAGCTCACTCAATGGTGTGCACTCTTTGCTGATATTCACAGATCATATTATCACAATTAGCCATCAACTGATGGGATTCTACTCTAGCATTCTCAGCCTGCTCTCCAATACAAGACTTTGTGATCAAGTTTGGACTCACTGGAAGTACTTAATTTTTCACATCTATGGATTGCTTGCTGCAAATACTGGATTTTATCCTCCTGGTTAGCCTTAATATCAATGAGGTACTTAATGGAGGCTTTCATTAAATCAATCTCCTCAACTAGTTATTCTTCTCATTTAGTAAACTCTTGGTAAAGGCAACAACTGCAGAGGTTGATTCAGCATTAATATGGGGGCTGATTTCAACATGGTAGATGGAACTGAAGTTTACTGACATCAGTTTCTGGCCTTGTCAAGGTCACCATCCAATGTCTCCTGTTTATGCAGGAGATCCCTAATTAACTTTTAGTGACATATATTTTGGACAAAAGATATCATTGATATCATTTTAGTACTTAAATGAATGATTAAATTACTACTGATATAATTTAGGTACAACATATTCAATGATTCTGCTTTTGACTGTATATCAACAATTCAATGTTGCCTCTTGCCAACTTCCAGTAATTATTTGAGCTTAACAGTTACTGTACTAAAGGAGTTTAAATAAGGCATCAATAGCAATACTAGTTTGATTTCAGAAGCTTAACTTCTATTTCCCCATTAACTAAATATGACTTTTTATTTGAATTGATGTCTGTTGCCAAAATGATTGACAAAAATCTGAGGACAAATCGCTCCTTGTTAATTTTAAAGGAGACAGAAAGACAATCTATTTGAATGTAAATTTATATGTTGGCTGGTAATTGTTTTGCCGATTGTTTATATAGTTTCAAAACAATGTAGAAGATGATGAGGTAAATTCTTTGAAATTGATTTATTTTTGATACTTATTCACAGTTTTATTTATTATCTGAATGTCTAGCTAAGTGATTTGTGTACAGTAGTGGTCAGGAATCAATGACACGAATGATTCAAGGTTCTTTACCACTGACCACAAGTTGCACTTAAGCTAGGTATGTGACTAAGGATTTTTCTCTCATTACTTACTTGCTTAGCTAGGTATTATTTCATTGTCCTATTGCATATAGAAATGAATTTGATATAGGCTAGTTAGACAACCAAAGGAACTAACCTTTTGTTTTAGATCCAAGTTGTTGACTATAATGAGACTGATAAATAGAGCATATTGTGATCAGTATTATAAATTATTTAAATGTAGGATAGGAAGCTGCAAGCATTTTTATGCTTTATCCGAATTGCTATCAATGGTTATTGTTAAGTTATATATATTAAGCCAAAATTGAGCAAACAAACTTGCAGCTAGACATTTCCCAGTTATCTAAATAGTAAAAATAGTCAATGCAAAACACCCAACAATAGTAGCTATCAGTTATAGTTGTTAGCAAAGTTAAGTCGAATTGTGTCAATAATATAGTTGGCACTACACTTAAATAAGGTACACATAATTCTTTTGTTTGAACTGAGGCATTGGCATAAAGGAGGAAAATGCGTCACAGTGGATTGATTGATGATTAATGGATTAGCATCAAGCAGAAGCCCTTGGTTAAGAACTGGAGTGCTGATTGAAGAACGCGGAGCTTACTTAAATAGTAAAAATTAGATGGAATGAGATGCAAAATAATTATCAGTTGAATTATTACTCTTGAATAAGACATATAGTAAAAATATTTTTCTGGTAAAACATCGTTTTCAGGAACAGGATCTCTATTTTCTGATATTTAATCAGTTCCATAATCATAATCACTGCCTAGATTGGCAAAGATGTCACTCAAGTTATCACCTTCATCATCATTATAATAATCCTCAATAACATACTGAAATCACTGCAAAGCTCTATGTTCCAAATGACAGAGTTCTAGACATTAATAGAGCACTAAGAACATTGAAAATGTTAAATTAATAATTTAAAATCCATGTATTACTAATAATAAAATGTCTTAAATAATAAATTCTAAGAACACCACAAATGCATTTTACACAAATTTGACTAATTATTTCTTGAAATGTGCATGCACTAACTATAATATTAGCTACATATTTGCTTATATAAATTGTAAAAAGTCACTGATTTTCGGTTATTTTCTCATTATTCATAAAAATCTATATGTTGATTTATTTGTCAAACACCCCAAACATACGTTAACCATTAAAGAAGTAAAATATTTAGTTAGAGAAGTTCAATTTTTTTCGAAAAATCATTTATGCAAATATTAAATATAAAGGGACCTAAATTTTTTCCCTTTTTTTAGAACAGACAAATCTGAAAAAAATTCATTAAGGCTTAGTAGTTGCATATGATTATACAAGTAACTAGAAATAAGCCCGATATTGTCATTAGAAAAACTTAAAAACTTAACTTATGTAGTGATATGCTATGATCAATAAAATCCAATGCTTCAAAAGGTCTAAGCAATCTAATGCTCAGTATTCATTATCATCTATAGTTTTTCTCCATTCTTCAAAAGTGTCACTGGTGAAAATACATTTATGAAAACCATGTTGTGTTTTCGAGTAAAGAACATGTTTATAAAAATGATCTTAAATTTGATAAAAAGAGTTTGTAGAAATACTTTGATGATTGGGGAGGTGATTGAAATGGGTCTATAATTTAAGCAATCTTGAGGAGCGTATTTTCTTAATTAATTAATTAAACCAGCAAATACGATAAGATGCCATTCAAAAGTAAAAAAAATGTACATATAAGTTTAGATGCGTTATGTGAAAGTGGAATGTCATCCAAAGTGAAAAAGATGAATAAGTTAACGAATGCTTTGTAATGGGAGGGGGCAAAAACGTCAAACGTGTTAAAACATGTAGTAATGAAACCATAAAAAAGGAAGAGTTTCAAATTTATTTAAAAAACGTAGCAATACATCTAACTCTGGAGCTAAAGCATGCAATAAAACATATTTTTGGGTCTCAAAGCAACAGAAAAGGTTTGAAAATCCAAAATATATTGGCATTCTCTAATGCTATAATGTCTTTGAAACATAGGCGGCTCATGCGTGTATGCAAGGCAAGCACTGCTTGCCTAATAATTTTTTAATAAATGAATTTCATTCTTAATTGCATGAATTTATATCTATACAAATGTACAAATCATAAATTATTAGTTTTGCTTTAAAACAACATTCAAGAATCAAGTAATAAATGAATTGAATTAGGAAATGATTATTTACGATTTGCTTTAAAAATAATTAAATGATTGCGCCACAGCAAGCAAATGCCTTAATGCTGTACCTATGCTCGCTCAAACAGTTAAATTTAATCATGTAGGACCTATTGCTGTAGGACTTATTCCTGTAGGACTTATTCCTGTATGACTTATTCCTGTAGGACTTATTCATTTTCCCCGATACATGTTGCATTGCACTATGTAAAGACGTATAGAAATTGTAGATATAATTTTATGAACGCGAACAGAATGTGTTTATCTAAAGCAAGACAAATTATCTTGAACTGACGTTTTATTTATAAAAGTCAAAAAGCAATTTTTTGCTAAAAAATTGTAGATAAGATATAATATAAACTCTACAGAATGAATAAACAAAAGATATATATTTATAATAAAAATCAATGTTTGTGAGAAAGTTTGTGTAAGTGTCCCAGAGTTGGAGCGGCTGCACATTTTAAAGCCGAGCCAGGCCGTCAGATGGGTAGACAACTTCTGAGCAGGCCAGTTTATAATCACAAAATAATCAGGTGCATGAGTATAGACTGGTACTTTCTTCACTTATTTATTTTGGTGCTATTAGTTTGCTATTTTAAAAACAAATTAAATTCTTTACAATAGTCTATTCTATAGTTTGGGATTATTTACTAATGGTTATTCACTACATTTTATACTAAAAGACTACAAGTTTTATTGAGTGTAAGCAAACTATTAGGCTGTTAATGACCATTCACCTTATCACTGATGATGGCTGTTACTGCACAGATGACAGTGACATCTATGACTCCAACTTAGAATAAAAAAATGATTTAAATGAATAAGAGTGCCAACTATCAGCAGTGCACGCACGATCCTAGTAACAACAACTTTTATTGAAAATACCATACCAATAACAATAAATGGGACAGTCATCCAGGCAACTGTAAATACTGTTGCATCTCTGTTTCTATAATTGAGGACATGTGCATTAATGAAATCTGCATTACAAGAGATAACATTGAATCACATAACCATCTCTTAATAAATGCTTCAGACAATTACCTCAGTAACAAAGGTTTGATCAAGTCTTTTACCACTGTGAACAATAGGTTTTTTCACAATACACTTATTGTAGATACGATTAATCATGCATTGCCTTATGAACTAATTCTCAGCAAAGACTTTCTAGAAAAGTATTACTGAATCATTAATTTTAAAGACAAAAATTTAAAAATCAATCCAAAAAATAAAAAAATTACTATTCATGTACAAACCATTAGTAATCAATTAATAACACTCTTTCCAGTTCAAACGACTAAAATTGAACCGTTCAGTTGGCGTTTATCATTCTTGAATCCAAAACCCCAATCAGTTCCAATATTGTAAATGACAACCAACAAGGTTTCAATTCCATAAAGGTTGTACTTTTTGCTTCCATTTTAAAAAGTCGCAAAATAATAGTAGAAACTTAATAACAATAACACCATCGAATATAAACATTTTTGCATTTCCAATTGTTACAGTTAGTTGTACAAACAAAAACAAAACCAATATTTTCATTAGAAATATTGAATGACGATAACAACTACATTGCTATTCCAGAAATCAACAAAGACATGCATCCACATTTGTCTCTGAAAGAAATTGAACAATTGATTTCTGTTTTGAAAAACCATTTATCAATATTCAACTTTAACACCATTAGTGTTAGCAAGGCCATCAAAGAGGAGCATGCCATTGAGACAACACACAATAAACCAACACGCCAACCAATTAGTATTTTGCATTTTTTAGATTTAACGCTTCCCGTGCCCGCCCTGCGCCTATTTATCTTTCAATGCCCGGTGCCCGCCCGCCCGTTGGAGCTGACCGGGCAGGAACGGGCGGCCCGGTCCGCCCGACAACTATTGAGAAAAACGTAAAATACTACGAAATTTAATCAAAATACGCAAAAGAACTATATAATTTTGTCTTTTAGTGAGAAACTTCTTACGACTCCTATAAAATTTATGAATTCTGTCAAAATCATGCCGAGATTAATGTTTTGAATTTGTAGATTTAACACTACCTGTGCTCGTCCTACACACATGCTTTTTAAGGCTCGTATATAATAATTTGAAACAACTTATGAAAATTCAAATTAAATGTCATAAAGTAGATCAACAAATGTGCTATATAATTTTTTGTTTTCCAGTCCATCCATCACGCATTTAAGTTCTGTAGGTGAAAAGCCGTGATAACATCATAGCAAATTTTAAACATATGCAACATTTTCAACAAAAGATATACTAATGAAACAAATTTCGTAAGAAATTCAATAGAATATATATATATAGTATCCCATCACGGTGTTTTGAGCGCCTTATCTTTTTTAATCTTTTTAATTCCCATTCAGACGTTTCAACGAAGTAATGATGGCTATCAGTTTTGCCACCAAAACTTGATTGTCCACCGTAGACGCAATTATTGTATTAACCCATAATATTGTCGCACAGCTTGATGATATAGAATCTACGATTGTTCGTACTTTATTTTTGAACTTTAGCTCTGCGTTCAATACAGTTTTGCCAAATAAGATTAATGCAATCATTAATGAAAATTTGTGTGAAAATGATAAATGGTTTGTTAATTGGCTGCATTTCCTATTTAAGTGATTGGAAACAATGTATTGTTATCTCTTATGGCAAATCATCTAAGCATAAAGAAACATTAGTGGGCATACCTCAAGGTGGTACAAACTTTCCAATTCTTTTTGTTACTTACACGAACAACATAAAACTTTGAAATCATATTGCAGTGATAATGCTATAAAATATTGTAGCAATAAACCAACTGAAAAGTCGTATCTTTTAAGATTCTCTGATGTCACAGCTTTAATATCCGTAATCAAGCATAATAGTGCAAAAGAAGATTTCAAAGGAGCCCAAAATATTGTTAACTTCATTTGTGATCAATTCAATGATATGAATGTTTTGCTAAATAACAATAAAACTAAAGAATTGATTTTTTCGAATCATAACTTAAAGAAAGAAGCACTTCTACAGTATGGTAAATATGCTCCCCTTTGCATAAATGGACACACCATTGAATCTATTAGATGCTGCGAATGTCTGTGTGTCATCATCGATAACAAATTATCATTTGAGAAACATATGGGTAAAAATTCTTCATTACTAACTCACTTATGTTTGTTAGTAGATTTATAAATGAAAACACGCGTTGCTATATATTCAAAACATATATTCGTAGTGTTATCACATATGCTTCATCGGCATGGTTTGGACATCTGAATAATTCACAAAAACAA
>CABFPE010000125.1:66857-81547 GCA_900660155.1 Hofstenia miamia | reverse complement strand
TATATATATATAATATATTTTGGTTAACTACGCCTATTAAATTTATGTGTTTTCAACTGTCAGTGTAAATTTAGCTCAGATGTATTCAGAATGTCAAAGGATAATTGGATATTGAAATTCCAAAGGACCACGATATCCTGCTTCTAACCTATGCTAACTAGCAAGTTGCAATTCACAATTCGTCACACCTTGTCATGTCTGAACTCTTTTATCAAATGATCAACTGTCTCCAACTTTTTCTAACATAGCCTGCATTTGTCATTTACCTCAGTTCTTCTGTGTGTGTGCTTCTTTACTCAAAAACAAGAAAGGTTCATGGACAACTCAAATGAAGAACAACAGAGGATTTTAAATTTTGTTATATGAATTGGTATTTAAGTGCAAGCATATTTTGCAAATATAATTTTCAATTGTTTGATTTTACTAATCACGTAATACGCAAAGATGATTATTTTACTATCTGCGTAATACGCAGCGATGAATATCTTACTACGCACATTATACGCAGCGATTATTATCGTACTAACTGCGTAATACGCGGCGTCACTATCTTAGTAATATTGACAGAGCATAGTACTTAAACTTACTAAGATTGCTAATTATTTTTAACCTGGGGAAACATTAGTGGGCATACCTCAAGGTGGTACAAACTTTCCAATTCTTTTTGTTACTTACACGAACAACATAAAACTTTGAAATCATATTGCAGTGATAATGCTATAAAATATTGTAGCAATAAACCAACTTAAAAGTCGTATCTTTTAAGATTCTCTGATGTCACAGCTTTAATATCCGTAATCAAGCATAATAGTGCAAAAGAAGATTTTAAAGGAGTCCAAAATAATGTTAACTTCATTTGTGATCAATTCAATGATATGACTGTTTTGCTAAATAACAATAAAACTAAAGAATTGATTTTTTCGAATCATAACTTAAAGAAAGAAGCACTTCTACATTATGGTAAATATGCTCACCTTTGCATAAATGGACACACCATTGAATCTATTAGATGCTGCGAATGTCTGTGTGTCATCATTGATAACAAATTATCATTTGAGAAACATATGGGAAAAATTCTTCATTACTAACTCAATTATGTTTGTTAATAGATTTATAAATGAAAACACGCGTTGGTATATATTCAAAACATATATTCTTAGTGTTATCACATATGCTTCATCGGCATGGTTTAGACATCTGAATAATTCACAAAAACAAAAACTGAGAAGAGCACTTAAGCATGTTTCTTCCTCACTGCGTTTACCAGAAGAAGATATTATACACGAATGCAACAATGCCCTCACAGTTTGTTTCAAAAACTCTGTAAATAACATCATATCTAACAATAAGCATCCTCTTCACAGCATAATGTGCAGCAAAGAAAGTAACTTACATATGTCTCAGGCATCTAAGTAACACTTTATATTGCAGAATGTCTAGAAAACAGAATACGTTTACTGTGCTTGCACGTCAATATCTGACAACAAATACATTACCTCATTGCTTATAAGAAATGAATATTACCTATTGCTGTTTAGTTTGCAACCTTTCCTTTTTATCATATTGATACGGGAAATAAAACTTATTATATATATAAATATATATATATATAATATAAGTGAAATCTTGAATGAACATGTCATTCCTACTGGTAAAACATTTTACCATCATTTAAGCATATTATCTTGGGATTGTACCAGACTTTATTTGAGCGGGCATAGCATGTGCCCGGTTATTTGAGCGCCCGATGCCGCTGGATCAAAGTAATGTCCGGTGACTTCCCTCCCTTCTGCCCGGCGGGCTCAGGCATGCCCGCAAAACACTACAACCAATGCGTTCTGTACCAGAGCACCTAAAACACGAAGACTCTAGAATTATTATAGACTTGCTAAATAATAAATATTCAATCATACAAAAGTCCTTATACATCACCAATGGTCTTCAAACAAAATGCGAAATACTGCCTTTGTATTGATTTTAGAAAACTTAATGATTTAACAAAAAAGATGCCTATCTGCTACCGCAAATCGATGTACTATTGTATACAGCATGCCGAAATTCATTCTTTAAAACACTCAATCTATGTAAGGCTTATTGGCAAATTCCATTGCGCAAATTCGACATTGAAAAAACAGAATTCATCACTCCGTATGGGCTCTTGAAGTGGCGTTATATCACCTTTGGGATATGTAACGCCCCTGCTACTTTCCAATGCTATGTAACTAAAGTACTACAAACCACTAATAACAATCTAGAAGGCGGAATTGATGCATATATAGACACTATTAGTTGCATCAAAAACTATCAAAGAACACATTGATTAGCTAGATGTAATATTAAACCTATTACAACAATAAGATAAAAAATTAATAGCCAAAACTGTAAAATATTACAAACATCTGTAATTTTGGCATAATCGCTGGAAAAGGAAAAAGAAAAAAGAAACAAAGACTAACAATAAACTGTAATTTATTTATTCTCTTTTGTAAACCGGCCTAATCATCCCTTTTGATTAATTGTAAATTCAATTTAATTAAGCGTAGTTACCACAAACCATTTATCAGAAAGTCATTTTGTCAAAAAGTAAAAATGGGAACTTGCTACAGCTAATTAATAGTGCTTAATAGTGACATTGCATAAAATCAGCTGACGAAGGAAATGTAAACATCAAAAGACAGATACATGTTAGCTATTTAATTGTTTGTGCAATTTGTAATATAAATATAATGTAATCAAATTAGATGAGGAATTAATTTTCACCAGAATTATCTTTTACTTTAAATCAGGTTTGATTAGTAATGACAATGGAAAGCTAAATTGTTTGAGCACATGAGTAGTTCTCAAGTGGTCCCCGCATTCAACTAAAGGACATTTGGAGCCACTTTCACACTCAGCTATTCATCACACAGTGCGGTTTGTAGTTTGGAACGAAAGTGTGCTCTTAGTTTAGTTATAGGCTCGGGATTTTTTAGCTTTTCTACTGATCCACTCATATGTGATATGAATAACAAATTGTCAACAAATAGCTGGAAAGCTACACTTAGGCTAACCATCTGTTTTAGATCCAAATTCTTATGGTATCATATCATAATAAACCTTATTATACATATGAGGGGCCTATGAGCCCCGATATTTATTATACATGTGTGAAGTGATTACTAACTCAACGACCCTTTGTAACTACTTAACCATGGAACCTAGAACCATTCAATTTCTGCCGGCGTCATTGATTGCTCACGTGTATTCAGTAGGATTGTTATGTATTTATATAAATGTAGGTTTATTAATATGTAAGGAATATAGCAAGCTAAAGCAGTCAGGTTGTGCACTTCTCTAATTTATTGCTCTAACAATTTATAACAAGGGCAAGGGCAATCAATACACTAAACAAATTAAGAACACATTGCACACTGAGAACAGTTCATTGCGGGGCGTACCCAGGATTTTCTGACGGGGGGGACATCATTGTTATTCCCTAAAGCGGGAAAAATAGACCCTAAAAAATGCATTTCATGATCCTTAAGGGGGGGGACATTCCACCATGTCCCCCTCCCTGGGTACGCCACTAGTTCATTGCACTAAGAGGTTTGGTGAGTCATAGAAATTGTTACCAACCAGCTCTTCTCATCTCTTGCTGCATGGCACTGCTTTGGGCCTTGATCCTGTGAACAGCTGGTGATCTAAAGAAGAATTAATTAGGTTAAGTTAATGACAGTTACTGAATATAATTAATTAAATATGATCGCAATACAGTGGAATCATTGTAGAATCTTGCCAACATCAAATTTAACTTGATTTAGGATTTTGCTTAAAATAACCCCGTTCAATTTGATATTTAATGTATGACAGACTCCAACACCTCTCTAATTCCATGTAATAGTTAACTGTTTAACTTAATTAATAGGCCATTAGCTACACTTAATGCCTCGCATAACTACTGTCTATTTAGATCGAGAGTGGTAGATGGTGCAATGGGTATCAACCCGACCTGAAGCAATGCGTTAAGGTGTGCTTACAGCTTATCAATGAAATATAATATTTCGCAATCGAGTGCTCAATTAGTACAAAGTCAGCTGTAAACAGCTGTGAAAGACGATCAATTAATAAAACTAATGAAATCAAAAGAAGGCGTAATTGAGCTTATCAATTGCGCTAATATTGCTGTAAACACTTGAAAGACGATCATAATTCCACAATTGAGATGAAAGACGTGATCAAACCACTTTTGATATTTCGTCTTTCATTCCTTTCATAATTAGTCATTACGCTAGTGTAAACATTGAATCAATTATATTCATTGGAAACTAGGCATGCAACAGGAAAGGATCATGACCCAATTGCTTGAAAAAGTTAAAGAATAAACATTTCTGTGGGATATCTCTAATCCCAAATGTTTGAATTATAAGATTCAATTGGGATTAGTCAGCTGTAAACACTATGAATAAAAAATAAAAGTGTGATAAACAAGTTCAATTGAGACACTGTAAACAGCGTATCAACAACGCTGCATTCTTCTCAATTTAGAGGTATTATAATTCATTGAAACGCTGTAAACCCACCTTTAGAGGATACTTGGTCTTTCTTTGCGAATCAATCCAGCTTCACTCGGACGGTATCGAAGGAAACACCAATAATCGCCTCAGTGCATGGAAATGTATCAGTGAACATGTGTGTGCAATTTGTTAACAATTTAGTGCTTTGATTGTTTTTGTTATTATTGTGGCGTGGTTAAAATATATGAAAGCAGTAATGCAACCGTGGTGCTTTAGCTTATTATATTTCCCTACATATTATAACCCTAAAGATATAGAAGTACATGTGAGCCCTTTATACATGTGTACAATCAATGCGGTCAGCAATAAATAAATTTCGTAACTTAGTCCGATGTCAGAAAATTTACTAATAGGCAATCGATTTAATAACCAAGAAAAATGAGATCTAATAAACATTGCCCTTCTCATGAGGGTTAACCTAATAGTAATGATAATAATAATTGTTGAGTAGCGAACGATAAGAAAGCTATAACAAATAAAACTCCCTATTCTTTACACCTAACCTAAAAGACGACTACCAGCTGCACCGCACTTTTGAAAGGCTGTATGTGCTTGCCGTTCCAGACTTCCTTTAACTGCAGTTGGGGACCACCGTCAGGATTAATCTAGTCCTTCTACAGTTTAGCTTTCCATTTAATTTAATAAAATAACCTGACAAAAACAAAAGTAAATCCAGTAAATTTCGTTCATCATCAAATAAATCAACTGCACTCTTTTTATACTTAGTAATAATAAACAATCAAACACTTGGCTAGTACCTGTCTAATCGATGTTGTTGTGTATTTACTAATTTTTCCTCTAATTTCTTCGTCTGCTGTTTTACGCACGTCAGTATTAATTAGCATTTGCGTTTTGGTCTTTTTCTATTTGCGAAATGTACTGCAAAGTGAATTAATATAAAGATACTGCTTTTACAATTTCACAAATAATATAATTAATAATATTCATGTGTTTACATTTAATAATTATTTTACTTGAGTCTCATTTTTTCCACTCCTTCTCTCATCTTGACCACACATGATTTTACGTTCATTATGTTACATCATGCCCGCAATCCTAGGACTATGCACTTAGCAAGTCTAGAGCCTGGTACAGATTCTACATAATTTTTCTATGTCATTAAATACAATACAAAATCAGTTTAAAAGAGGATGCCTGAAACATAATAGATAAAATTACGCCTCCTAACAACAAAAAGGATTTACAAAGAATCCTAGGTCTTTTCAATTACTACAAAGCTTTTAACCGAATTTAAAAAATTACTGAGTTTAAATACACCGGACTTCTCAAAAGATTTCACCATTGACTGTGACACTAGCTCTGTAGCTTATAGGCACAACATTAAGTCAATTTTTAAATGGTATTTTTCATTCGAGAACTCAACAAAAGTTGAAATGCTTGCATTAGTTGAGAGCCTTAAGAAATTTAGGTACTTTCTCCTTGGACAATCAAATTTCACTGTCTGTACTGATAGTTCTAGCTTCAGCTGGCTTAAGAAATTTTCAGGAGATCACTCAAACATAACAGCGAGTTGGATTGAATATTTAACAAATTTCAATTTCACAATATTTCACTGAAATGGTAAACAACACACCAATGCTGATTTAATGACAGCATTTCCACATTACCATTGTGCTGATACAAAAGCACACCCAATATTACTTATTCAACTTAAAGAAGAAATATCTGAGGACAAGATAATTGAACATTAAAAAATTATATGCAATTAATACAAATCATAACCCAATTTACAGTTAAATAATACAACATCTAAATACTTTAACTCTTATAATTGGGAACTAACAGCAAATAGTCTTCTCTTTGCCACTGATAAACATCACAATCGTATAGCACTACCTGAATATTTTAAAAGTGAAATAACATGAAAATTCCATGAATCTCGTCACATTGGCGTCATCCAAACTGAACACACATTAAATTCACAATAAATTGGCCTCAGCCTTCACTCTATTGTTTATGATGTTATCAATAAATGCAAAACATGCATCATTAGTAATCCCGCGCACTTTCCATGGCAATGTACTAAACTTCAGAAAATTATATCATCCTCATCAAATGAAATTGTCCACATTGACAGTAATGAAGGAAGAAATATTTATTGTTGCAATATCGTATATAAACAAATATACTAAAAAGTGCTGTAAAACAATAGCTGCAAAACAGTGTCAAAAAAGTACAATGTACAAAGCAAAAGTGAATATTTACAGAAATGGATACATTAGCAATTTACAAATGTTTCAAATTGTTGTTAGTTAAGCAAATTATGAAAAGTATATCCTGACTAAGCCTTATTGCTAATTTTGGAGTAAATGAGAGCAAATGTAATCCCCACTATCCATTTATACATTCCGCTTATCTAGTTTTTTTATATATAATGGCAAGTTATTCAAATTCTTAATTGTGCAATTTAGGACTGATTTATTAAATAATATCTCTTTCAACTTTATTGAATGAACCACTCAATTGAGCACATACATTGAATTTCGTCAAAAGCTAACCGTTTGTTTGCAATATCCCATAATTTAATTAAAGAAAATTGTTTAATAAAGGATGAAGCATCAGGAAAATTTTTCTTATCTTTGAAATTTTTTGATGATTTCTTTAGATTGGAGCACATCTTCTCGACCATTATATTTGCGAATCTGATTTATTTAGCAATGATTTTTTAGGTTGTTAAAACAAAACGGTACAATGCAAAAGGTGGCTCATTACTACAGCATTAGTCGATTAATTTGGCTATATGAGAAATGGATTTTATAGTAATTGTCATTTGTATTATAGAAATATGTTTAGAGAAGAGTAATGTATTGTCGTTATCCAGGCCAAGACATTTAAATTGGGAGACAGGGTCAATAAAGAAGTTGGTAAATTTTAATTTTTTATTAAATTGTTGCCTTCTATTTTTGGAAACATTACACAGAATTTAGTTTTTAGTGGATTGATTGTGAGGCATTCATACTAAAATAATGTTGCAGGTTTTTAAAGTTAATTTCTAAAGTTTTTCATAAACTATCTATGTTTTTATCAGTAGATATGCATATTGCATTACAGTTATTAGATATAATGCCTTTTACATCACTTATGTAAATAGTAAAGAAGCGACTAAGCAGTTGCCTGAGGCACACCTTTATGTATCAAACCTCAGTTAGAAAAGTGTTGCTGATTTTAACCCGCTAAAATCAATTGGAGAAATAATTTATAATTAGATTTGTGCTATTGGAATCGAAAACTTATAAATTCTAATTTTTAAAAAGAATCGAAGTACACACTCCTCTACTTTGCGGCGCTTCCATATTTAAGATAGCGTTTTAGTTCCTGAGTTATATGCGGTTAAGAAAATTTTCAAAAAATCTTTTTAAAAATTTTCAAGTAGTTTAAGATTAAAAATTATTAAGCCTTTTGTAGCTGTTTTAATTAAAAACATTCACATATATTTTGGCTTACGAAACCACTGTCAGTTTTTTTATAAACTATTCCCTCCATATGTACTTTATAATTTATAATTTATATCTCTAAATCTTAATATTTAGAGCAATACATTATGTATATAATCCCCTTTCGTATTTAAACTAGATATAATTAAAATGCTTTCAAAAATTTTGAAATGTTTTGCTTCAGTATTCTTTAAGATTTTTACTTCATAATTTAGCCTACCACTTTTTACATATTTCGAAATGGTTGCATTTTGCTTTTCTACGTAATTACCTAATTAAATAAAAAACGTCAGAGAATTTGAAACTTTTTAATAATGGCAGTTACATGCCGAAAAATGTTAAATGATGCGTTTCTTTTTTAAATTCATACATATACTCAACAATTTTGAAATTGTAATTCTTATAAAAAATACACGTAATCTGTGCAATATTTACACATGAAAAGCCAATAATAAATATTCTCGTTTTGAATATCAAATATTTCTTCAGAAAAGGTAAATGACACCTTAAAACAGTTTACTGAATAAAAAAAAGTAAAAGATAAAAAAAATTGAAAAAAAAATTATAAAAAAATGGTCGTCACTAATAATTTAGACAATAACAACATATTTAAAGAGATTTTTTGCAGCTTAGACAATTACAATGGTATCGCAACTTCCTTTAACATTCATGAAATTAAACCCATAGTACTGTCTTTCTCTTTCTGATTTGTGAATAAGTTTGAAATTATCAAATCTATTCAATTTTTAAACAATAAATATTGTGGTCTTTCTGTGATTACCACTTGCTACCTTAAAATTTTTCCAGATTTAATAGCTAAGCTAGTTTTATACATTATAAATGCGTGTATTAGATATTCTACTTTACTGGACCAATTAAAATTGCCAAATATTACTCCATTATTTAAAAAAAAGACGACCCAAAATATTGAACTATAGAGCTATTTCTATTACTTGGCAATTAATAAGGTTTTTGAAAGAAAGTCTTTTTAATCAAATTAAGGAATATTTATATAAACATAATATGTACTGTCAAAAATAATATGGTTTTTGTAGGTATATTTCTAAGAAAATTTTTTGTTAAAAACTACCAAAAATTAGAGAAATTGCATAAATATTGATGAGTGTTCAGCAGTTGCATGCCTAAGTTTATCAAAAGCTTTTGACTCTATCTTCCATCAAATTTTAATTAAAAAATAAAAATTCTGGGCGTCTCAGAAAAAAGTGAAGACTTAATAAGCAGCTATGTCTATAATCGAAAACAAAGTTAAAATAAATTGAATTTTCTCTGATTGGATTTTTATTAAAAATGGTGTTCTGCAAGGAAAAGTTTTGGGAGCTTCAATATTTATGTAAAAGATTTGAGCAAACATACTACATATAATGTAAAACAATACGCTGATGATCCTATGCTATTTAGTTCACATAAGTCTCATGAAATTGCTATAGAAATTCGCGAAGTTCTTGCACAATATTTTGTTTCACTAAAATTAAGAATAAACCCATATAAAATTCAGTTTTGTTTAATTACACCAAAATCTAACGATAATTCCACAAATGTTTGTCAGATTAAATTTGAATTTATTGACACATACAAACAAGTTAATTTTATTAATATTTAGGTATAGGTTCTCAACTTAATTTCGCAAAAAATAACAAATGGCTATTTCAATTAAGGCTCTTAGAAATGTATCGCAATAACTTACAACCACAGCATAAATTCAATTAATTCGCACATTAACACAGTCACTTTCTTTATGGAAACATATTGTATACCAATATAAGTCAACAACTTTTGAAGAAATTCAATGTGCAAATAAAATGTGCTATAAAAATGCCAAAATCAAAAGATTAACAAAAACTTTTCTTAATCCACAATGTATTAAGAGTATTTAAAAACGAAATTAAAAAATACAAAGAAAAGGTTTGAATACAAATGGCGAGGTTCTAAGTGTTAGAATACTGATTATTCAATCGACCGCATCTAAACTAAATTTGCTAGTAACTAATTGTTTTTGTAAATATACATTTTTGTTTTGTGTTATTGACGCTATTTAGAGTTGTGAGCAGTATTCTATATTGTAAACAACAAATCTAAATATTCAGTATTGTTTTGCAGCACTTTTATGTTAGGTTAATACTATATTCAATATGAGCTAACAGTAGGCTTCATAGTATTGTGAAGTCTCGTAACAAAATAAGGATGCAAAACACTGTTAAAAAATTTTAAAAACTCATGTTACCATTTATAGTCCAACTTTCAAATGAACACGTTGATAAAAAATTAAATCTCAGAGGGCACCATAACTTTAAATTAACTATAAATTCCAGGAGCATTCCTGAAATATTTCTGCAATGTGATAAATTAATTGAAAATATTTACAAATTTAAAATGCAAACATCTTGAAATGTTTTCTTTTAAAAACTTAAAAAGTAATTACCTTTAGGGGAATATGAACAAATTATTTTGAAAAGTGATACAATTACACATATAATTTTTTAAAAATTTAAGAGAATTTCAGAAAAGAAAAAATTTATATTTTGCTGCGCTTAAGAATTTTAAAAAATTTAAAATGCATCTAAAACAAATGAAATTCAAATACTATTTTAAATTTCCAATTTATAAATGCTCGTTTAGAAAAAATCAATATTTTGAAATTTTAGATTTTCTTAGAATTTAGAAAGTGGCAAAATCATTTAATTACTTATTATACTTCAATGGGGAATATCAAATAGCATGATTTTCTCTAATATCAACATTAAAGATTATGCATTACTCAAGGATGGCATTGATATACTGTATCTAAATAATCTGCTTGATGTTAATGAATATGAAATTTTAGTTTATTTTAAAACACCCTTATAAGCTGATGGAAGCAGTGCTCTAATATTTCGAAAAGTATAATTTATATTTGAGGAAAAGAATACAGTATTTTTTTGCAATCTACAAGAAAACGTGACATTTTTGCGCAAACCACTTTGAACAAAAATGTTGGCTCTTCAATTCTTTTCGCTCAACTAAATTCATTAAATGATTTTCAGCATGCAGTATCTAAAACACAAAAATATTACAAGGAGTAAGAAAGCTGTAATTATTGCATTATTCATATGCATTATTATGCATCTAATAAGCAAGTACCATTAAATCAATGAAATATTTATTGAAATAAGCAGGGTCACTAAAAATCTTCTGCATCTTCCAGTAAGGGAAATTGATACACAGTTATTGGTATCATTGACGTCAGTTCACTGCATCATAAACACATAAAAAAACAAGGCCAAATGCGGAATGTGCTTTCTAAAAAGCAAAGAAGATTTTTGAACACCGTATTTCAAGCCAAGACCAGAAAAGACCTCATCACCAAAAGATATTGAGTTATTGTAAGTCCAAAAATTAATATTGATGTTTTAATATTACTTCTTTACGTATTGTATAGTTATCAAAAATAAAATTCATTAATTTTAAATATCAAATGAAGCAAATATTCAAAAATGTATTGAAATAAACTAGACAAGAATAATTAACTTTCTTGTGAAAGTCTCATTTTGTTCTAAACGACGTTTCCCACAAACACTATTTCAAGAGAACCTATGATGATACTCAGTCTGCCATTACTGCACTAAAGAGTGCCAATGCTCTGAACTGCTTCTGCACACAGCCGAATAGTTTCAGAGAATGCTTTGAAACTGGTGGAGATCGATGATATCTGAACTTCGTCAAAAACAAACAAGTATCTGAACAACAAATTCATTAACACTAAAGTTTTAATTACTATTTAACTTCATTTCTATTGTCTTCTACGGGTGATTTTTTGGATACCACAATTAAGAAAGTTTAAGCTGTTGAATGAAATATTTTGTTGTTATAGGTTCATGGGGTTTCTTACAATAACTAGTAAAACTAAATCGATTTTGGTGAGCTTTAGACAAAAGTTCGTCATTTCCAATCAATGAGTAAAAATTAAAAATTTGTCATAACCCTGATATACATGTATATATCTAGTTCAGATGAAATACAGTAAATCTTGAATATTCAGCAAGACTGACATTGTTTTGAAATTCACGAGCTGGAAGCAATTTACGAAATTATCAGTCTCGTGAAATAAAATTTTCATTGATAAAATTGCTTACGTGTTTCCAACAGCAAAATTACTACCTTAGACCCAGTTCGTCTAGCATTTGACACTATTCTAGTATTTCAGTATGATCGTGAAAATAATTTAAATTAACCTTGGAAACTGATAGAAACTAACTGGTGTATAGCTACAACTTAATCTACGAAATCATTATCTTGGCTGTAAATGGGCTTATTGATAATCATGATATCAATCACATATTCCTAAACAAATTCGCGGTGTTTTACTTTTGCAACAAATAAATCTTGGAAGTGAAGGATTCGCAGGTAGTCCTACTGAATGCGTTTGTATTTGATGGTGAGCAATGATTGACAGTGTTAAATGAATTAAATTGTTTGGCAATTATTTGGAACTTCTTAATTCACATGCTATGCATAATGATATATAAGGAAAAATAAAAATTCAATAAATTCATAGAGTCAAATGAATACACTTTGAAGATATATCTTGGAAAAAGTGATGTATGGAAAAATTCTGTCAATTTACACAATGGAATTAAGCTTAGAAAATCATTTTGTTGCTTTTCGTCATTGTACAAATACTTGTTACCTTCCACTTCAACCACATAATTATCAAAGATTTTGAAAATGCAACAGTCCAAAGTATCCATACCGTCATCTATGAACTAGAAACTCATTAAAACTACACAGGTTAATTTAGATAAGCTGAATTCAAAAATTAAATATACTTTTGCAAAAAAAATATTTTTCTGTGTGCTATAATAAAAAAAATAAGTGAAAAAAATTCTAATGATGCACCAATTAAAATCAAACATTGGAGCAGATTTATTTTTTCCATAATTTGTTCTGTGGTTGGCTTGGTGCATTTTTCTCCATGCTGATCGGAAATAAAGGTCTAATTTGACAAAATGGTGTCAAAATAGTGATGTATTGAGTGCATTTTTGGGCTATAGCTTATGCACCACTTTAGAAAAACATTCATCTTTTTATCAACAAATTTGGTTTCTGATTGTGCGATAAGGCCATTTAAAGAACTAAAATCATTGTCAATATTTTTTAAACTATAAAAGGCGGTTTTCAGTAGCTCACTTAAACAACTAGCAAATTCTTCACTATTGCAAGTCTATCAAGATCAAGTCCAATAAAAATGTCATTGTGAAGCTTCTCATGTGTCTTTCCAAAAAATGAAGCATGTATTGATTCGAATTATTTCTGCCAATTTTACAAAATGGTATACAGCCATAGCAATAAAATTGGGGGTTATGATATGAAACTTAATTTTTATTAAAGGAATTGTTGTGTATAAAGCAAGATTTGATCGATTAAATTTTGCTGCAAAAACCATCCAAATTGATGAAATCGCAGCAAAATTAAAAATAATTTGTCAGAGCTATTCAACAAATATCGAATGGTATGTAAACTGTGTAAGCAATATGTCTCCAAAACAGGTTTACTCCATTAATTTATATAGATGGCTATTGTAGTTGTGCTACATTAACTTTAAGGACTCTTACTAGTAGTAATCATGGTAAAGACAATGTAAGGCTAGATGCGTCCTTTGTAAATTACGCATATATAAAGTATGTCATTTTAAGGTTCACACAATATATCTTAATTGTTTTACAAAACCTATTACGTGGTGACAGATATGTCTTTTGATTAATTGAAGTTGACATCCTAACATAGCAGCTGAATGGCACAAATGAAAGTGAGAATATGTATTATTAATGAATGCCATTTAAGCTGGCGGAAAACCACATAAAGTTAGGATTGGCATTTGTTTGAGATGCATAGTGGATCAAGTGAATGAAGTAATTGAAAATTTTCATTGATCACTGTCAGAAGATAAAAGCATATTGTAAAAAAACGTGATGATCATTTAAACTACAGTGCAAACGAGTTCTTTGAAAAGATACCAATTTTACAAAACAGGCAGAGGTTTAAAGAAGATAGACCAATTTTTTATTTGTTTAAGAACCAGAGCTAAATGCTAGACATCACAAAGAGATAACTGCAACTGTTAGAATTCTTAACTATCCCATGAGTATGAAAGTAGATTCAGGCCTACAGTGTAATGTTTTAAACTTAATCCCTTTACGCAAAAACGTACGATTGGAGTAGGAAAACTACCTATGATGCATGGACGCAGAAGAAGGAAGCATTGAATCAAGCAAGAGAAGAAAATCCTGGAGCTCGTCATTTCTGTGAAAGCCCAAGTACTGAAAGAACCCTCAGTGACACTCCTATCATAAGACGATTCTCTCGACAACAGTGCTAACCAGACTTTTATGGATGTCCAGATAATACTACTTAAAGAGGAGAGATGTGCAGTGTGTGCTACAATAAACTTTAAGGACACTTACAAGTAGTAAACATGGTAAACAAAATTTAAGATTGAAATGATCACTTGTAAATTACGCATATATAAAGTTTGTCAATTTAACGCTCACACAAAAATATTAATTGTTTTACATTACATATTACAGCAATAGTGTGAATTTTAACATTTTCTTTTGTACATTATAGTGCATCAAATTTTGATAAATCTAAAAATCCAAAAGTGGTTTCAGAGAGTCCCGAGCATACA
>CABFPE010000125.1:6113-49657 GCA_900660155.1 Hofstenia miamia | reverse complement strand
AGAGAAAACCCCTACACCTAACTTAAGTGCACTTTCATGGTCTGGCACAGAGACCCTTGAATTGTTCTCTGTGATGTATTCAGACAACTACTAAACACCGCTCGATTAGCTCAACATTGTATTAAATAATCAAACTGTTAATAAGATGAAAAATAAGAATTCTAAGTAAAATTCTTTATCAAATGCTTACAGTAAGTTTCAATGTATTTATAGTATTTCAAAAGAAGTACCTGTTGATTTAAATTTCAAACTTCTGCCAAGATGGTGGTGATAAAATAACATAAGCGTTGTTTTGTCAAAAGCATTTCTATCAACAGATACAATTATCTTTTATTGACACATATTTTATTCTTGGTTGCATTTTACAAATTAATCTGAAATCATAGCAATTAATTGATTTTAATATTTTTTAATTAACTTTCTTTTGATCTTAGTATCTTCTGCGACATTTGCAGCTTTTTTCTGATTAGTGTTGGATGATGCTACACAGTGTTAAAAGTAAATAGTAACAAATGTGAAACACTCAATACACAAGTAGTGTTTTTAGGACAATAAATAGAACAGGGAAAAATAAAGATGAAGAACAATGCAAAAGAGATGGTACAAAATATTGAGAGCCCAAGAAGTAAGAAAGATTTGCATAGGATAATGGAATTCATAAACTATTACAGATCCTTTATACCCAATATAGCCCAGAAAACTAAAGAAATGACAGCACTACTGAAAAAATCTGCAATATTTGAATGGTCATGGAAGGAACAGGAGCATTTAGACAATATAAAAAACAAATTAGCTGAACTGCCATCACTGAACACACCAGATTATGACAAAGAATTTATTCTAGGCTGTGATGCCAGCAACATAGCTATAGTTGCATGCCTAGGTCAAATAAAAGGTGGTAAACAAGTGCCAATACAATTTTTTAGTAGGAAACTAAAACAAAGTGGACAAAAATTACAGATCAACTGAACTTCAAATGCTTGCACTAGGGAGCAGCATTAAAAAATTTCAATATTTTCTGACATGACAAACATTTAAAGAAAGAACAGACAACAGTGATTTAGCTTGGTTCAAAAATTCTCAGATTATAAATCCTGAATAGGATAGAATACAAGAGTCTACCAGAGATAAATGCCAATAATGGCTATAGTAATAAATGGGGAAATAATAGAAGCAGAAATGAATGAAAAACAGTAAACCAACATAATTCTGTAAAAGTTAATTGAAAAAATTAAAGACAATAAAAAACCACTTGAGAAAATCACCCACAGTTATTTTCAAAGATACAAATGGAAAATAAACAAGAAATGGAGAGCACTGAGGGTTGCAATACCTGAACCCTATAAAAGAGAACTTGTGAGGAAAATACATGAAAATAAATGCATTAGGATAATTCAAACTGAGATGACATTCAACACAAGGTTCATAATGATAACAATTCAAAAGACAGTAGAGGATATCATAAATATATGTACAAACTGTCTAATCAACAATAAACATCATTTCCCAAGACAAACAGCACCATTAGAAAAAATTATTGCCACATTACCTAATCAAATATTTCATGTAGACTTGGAGAAATTATCACAAGATGACAAATGATTGCAGTATATATTGGTCATAGTTGATAACTATACCAAGTATGCCTGAATGATGCCCTTGGAATTCTGAAAAACAACTTCAGAGCACAGTCACAACAAAGGAACACTCTCAATCACCTACCAGCAAACTCAATGCCAACTAAAGTGCAAAGAGTATGTAGCAACAACTCATTGTCCTCCTTGACAACTAAAGGTCAGAGGTACTAAGAATCTCTGTGATCAACTAAAGAATCCAGATATTGAAGGATATCAGCTATGATTCACAAATGGACATATCCCAACAACCATCAACAAGCTCATTCCCCACAACAAGCTCACAGCCATTTTCATTCAGGCAGGTTTCAACAACAACAAAATCTTAACAATCATCAAGGTCAGAAGATCATGAAACCTAGATGACAAGAATAGGAAAAAAAGATTATGTCCCTACTTCATAGCAAATAGAAGGATGAGATATAATGCACACAACAACCTATTTCTGGAAACAAAATAATTCATAAGAAATTACACAACAGTAAAAGAAAGCAATGGATCAGCAATACCAATGGTGATTGACAAAGTGAACAGGGTGATATGTAATACAATTATCTCATAAAAAGAAATATAAATGAAAATTTAAACAGACCAAATTTCAAAAGTACAGTGCACATAGTATTTGATGAGCAGTTCATGCTAGCAGATGCTCAAAAACTAATAGCCTATAAAGAAAAAATAATTGAAGAATGTGAACAGGTAAATTTCAACAGAAATAACCTACTCATAATTTACTTCACACTAAAAATGGCAAAAATTCAGAGAGTATAAATGATAATCATCATGAGGGAAAATGCAACTAAGAAAATACCAGATTTATTAAAGCATCTGGCAGATAAACTGGAAAACATATTTGTAATGGAAATCAGCAAAAACAAAAGTCTATCAGAACTCATAATGTAGCATCCCCTACCAAGTGTTGATGTAGGTTAAATGATTCTTTTAAACTATTGTCTCACTTCAACTGTGGGTAGGGATGTACTCCTGTTAGTTATTTATTGTATATATTTCTGCTATCTTTCTTTAACTGAAATAACTGAATACTATTTAGGTACTTTGCCACCATAGCTCTGCTCCATGAATGGTTTACTGTGGCCTCTGGCTGACTCTGATCTCTGCATCATTTCATTTGTGTTTCCGTAGCCGATCTAGGTGGCTTTGAACCTCAGTGTAGAATCATGCCAATCCACTTTTCGTATTGAATTCATAGAAACTTATTACTTTTCTTAGTTAACACGTTAAGTAAGTTTGACAATCTCCTAATTCTCTCCTTCACAATGAGTGTTTGGTTTATTAACTTAACTTAATATACATTAGCCTCTCTAACTGTGTAACTCACTACAACTCATTTAGGTAAAACCTGGAGAGGGGAAGACAGGATCAACACTTGAAGGTTTGTCATGCAGTTCCAGAAACACACCAATCAGCTGCATCTACGAATTAAGCTGCCTCTTTAGAGTGGAAACCATCAAAGGAATTGGAATGTGAATAGTGAACTCAGTGTGATGGGATTTGCGACTACTTAAGAATTTAGTGCATTGATTGTTTTTGTTATATGAAATTGTATATGGAATTGATTACTGCAACTGGGATGCTTGAGCAGCTTGTTGTCAAGCCTTACATGTAATAATCCTACATCTATAGGAATACATAATAGCCCTTGGTACATGTAAACAATCAATGCTGCCTGCAAGAAAATAGATACATGAGTATCTAAATAATTGATAATGAATGTAATAGGAAAACATGACTTAAATAATGATCTAAATAAAGTTAATACTAAATCACCGATTGTAGGATAACACAATAACTGACTAAGGTTCATCGATAGGGAAACTAACATGTATAACATAATCATTGCAATCATAATAACAGGCAAGCAACACTGGTTAGGAAAGCTATAATGGTAAAAAAAACTCCTACACCTATTCATAACCTAATAGCACTACAAGGTAACTACAGCTGTCGCCCTCCCTGCTGTGGAATAGCTATTAGGAGGCTGCTCCAGCATACCTTTAAACGGATGTGGGAACCACCATACAATTACCCCAGCACTTGAATGTTTAGCTTTCCATTAAAATATAAAATAACCTGACAAGAGAAAAGTAAATCCAAACTAAAGTCGTTCATCAATAATTATATCATTTCAAGCATATTTATAGCACTTCATAGTAAATAAGCAAATACTCTACTAGTACCTGTTTAATTGAATCTTGTTTACAGTTTTCCCTTGGTTTATAGTTCTGCTAATGATTACACAACATCAGCGTTAATTAGAGTACACTGTTTGGCCATCTATTGTTTTGTCAAATACTGTCAAGCATAATTTAAATATAAATGCACAAAACATTTTACAAAATCAAATAATCAATCCTGTCATGTGTTTACATATTAATTGTTATAATCATTATAATATTTTTAGTCTTGGCTTCATCCATTCTTTCTCTCATCTTGACCACACATGATAGTTTGATGGATTATGTCACACTCCCCCTCCAGCATAGCTAATTAAGGATGACTACTCACTCTCCATGTACCATTCAGCTGCCTTCTTAATAATATCATTTGCTTCTTTCATCTCCCAAGTGATTTTTTTATATTGCTCTTCTTTCGTGAGTTTTAGCACTATGTCCTTTTCAGTTGTTAACATCTTTTTATGTTTGAGAAATGACGGATTCTTCAGCGATTTCGATATGGTGCACATGCTTCTCAATTTGTTGAGTTTTTCGTTGAATATTTCATAATATTTCTGGTATAATCTCAATCCCTTTATAGCTACCATCAATGTCATAATTGCATCTATTCTACTAGTATGTGCTAGATCAGAATGAATTATCATATTTGGGTAAAAGAATTCGTAAGTAGATCTTAACGATTTAGATATTGATGCTTCATCATAAAAAGCACTTATGTTCTCTATCACCTCTTCTTCACTTATGTCTTCTGGGTTGTTCTTTCCCAATCTTACCATCATTATTATTTTAACTCGCCACATGACATCATAATACCAGTATTGCAAGCTCCACAATTCTCCCCACATGATGTCATTTATTCCTGAGAATAGTATAACTGTTTGTGTGGACCATTTCTTGATTTCACTCCTGACTTTTTGTATCTGCTTGTATATCAGCTCTCCTTCACTATATAAATCATATGGTGTTACTTGGCCTTCTATAAAGATCCTCTCTTTGTTATCATTTTTCACTAATGTTTCTTTGGACTTTTTGTATCCCTCATCATTTACAATATGTTCGGCTGCTTGTCTATTGTTCACATAAGTATTCTCTTCATGCCACATTGCCTTCACTGCTTTTTTTCGCTTTTAGTCTCCATGTTGGTAACAATATTGGTATAAAAATTGTTGGTGGTGGCGTACATTTCAAAAGTGTTGTCATTGTTTTCTCTTCTATATGCTTATACGTCCCTTCCATTTCTGCAGTCATTGCCATCCCAAATGTTGCTGGGTAATTGTTTTTAGCTTTCTTGATATTCTCCCAGAATGTGTCTGACAATCCATTCTTCATTAAGTTTTGCGCCGTTTCTTGTCTTATCACCATTTTTGAAGTAATGCATTCAATATCCACAGCAATTTGATTTTGTGGTTGTAGCATTTCGTCAACCTCTCTCTGCATGAACGCCTCTGTACACAATTTGATTAATGATTTTGTCTCGTGTTCATATACCTCACCAAATATTCTTTGCACTATGTTGTTTGTACGTTCTCTTCAAACCGTAATCTCTACCAATAATCATTCGTCATCAGTATCCACCCATGAAAGCTCACTTGGTTCTTGCTCACCCCATTTTTCTATATTGACTTTATCTATTACTCTTTGAGTATTCAGAGTCAGAGCAATATTTGTGGATTGCAATAATTTCTCTTCAATCTCCATTTCTTCTTTACTTTTGCTTACCATTTCAATGATTTCAATAGGACAGTTTTTTCCTTCCTTCCACATCATTTCCTATTGCTTTATGATTTTAGTGTATGCACATTGGGAATAATCTTTTAAATATTTTCTTATTTCCTTTGTTATCACCTCATGCACTTTCTTTTCTTCTACTAACTTTATTGTTTGTAGAGTATCAGCATGTTCTCTTCTCATCAGATTACGTGTTGTAAGACACGGTTGACATTTGAGAGCTCGTAGTTTTGTGTTAGAGGTTGCTCCCCACATGTACTTCTTGGTTTCATCAGTTAGTATATCAATTTCACTCGGACAAATGCTTGTCTTATTAGCGAGTTCCATTACACTCAGTCTTCCCAGTGCATGTTGTTGCGTCAATAATCTTGTAAAGTGTTTTTCAAACCTTTGCTGCACTTTTTCCGTTGGTGATAAAGGTAACACTTCAACGTTTTGCAGCAGCCATTGTTTTATATTTGTGGGAATAGGTGCAATAGCTATTTCATAATTCTTTTGTCTGGCTATTTGTCTCCACTCTTTTCTCATCATAGGCAGTACCAATTTTTTGTTACTTGTTAATGCAATCGCTAGTATCCATATTGCTGTTCTGGCCCTGATTTCTTGTGCATTAATTTCTTCAAACATTATAGTTTTAAAGTTTTGTTTGGCCTCCATTTGATACACACGTTTAATTTCATACCCTTTAATTGGTAATCAGATTGCGGAGCTTGTCTTACTCATTGTCTCTTGTTACTAGTAATGGAACTCTCCATCGTCACGCCCTTTAATTGGCAATCAGATTGTGGAGATCTAGTTCTGGTGGTGGAACTCATCGACTTTTCCTCCATCCTCACGTCCTTTAATTGACAATCAGGTTGTGGAGTCTTCTTCCTTCTTACCCTCCTGGCTTTCATCAGTGATCATTGTATCATTTGTTTCATTTTTCCTAAATTCAGTTAATAAATTAATATCCCATATTTCGGGGTTATATCTCGTTTTATTTTTTACTGCACTCTGGGGCATTATTCTCCTTTCAACTTCTGGTTCACCTCTCTCAGGTCTATATTCCTTTTGGAATTCTTCTTCATGCACACTATCCAATTCGTCCATCTCAGCATATATGCCATCATCAACCTGTACAATTTTAAATTCTGCGTTTTTATCAATCATTACTTGATCTATAATTTCCATTGCTCATTTTAAATTTTGAAAGTGTAATATTCTCCCGTCATTAAGTTTATAGTTATTGTTGGGTAGTGTTTGTGTGATTATAAATGGCCCTGACCACTTTCTTACTTGATTCACGTCTTGTGTTCTCATTAGAGTGTACGCGTAAACCTTGTCCCCTACCCTGTGTGGTTCGCCATATATCTTTTTGTTGAAATTTCTTTCTTGTCTTATCACAGATTTTTTCGTATTATGGCACATTGCCTCGTGAATCCCAGTTATCTGATCTTTAATTTTCGTTATATAATCATTGTCTGGTTTTTCAGAGTATGCATGGTATTGCATTGATATCGGCGTCGCTGCTTCTCTGCCATACATGGCTTTGTACAGAGTCATCCCCATTGTTGAGTGAACTGAAGTATTGTAAAAATATTCTACTATTTCCACTACTTCTCTCCAGTCTCTAACTCCAATTCTTGATGTTAAAACTCGTATCAATTTAATCATAGTCTTATTCAATCTTTCCACTGCACCATTTGCTTGCAGATGGTATGCCGTTGTCTTTTCAGTTAATACTTCCATCAATTTAGCCATTTCTTCAAACAACTTACTCTCGAACTGTACTCCTCTGTCTGATATTATCATTTGCATTGGCCCGAACTTTAAAATCCATTCTTTCATAATTTTGTCAGCTACCGTTTTCGCCGTTGTTGAATCTAAGGGTATCATCCGAGTGTATTTTGTGAAATTGTCAACCAATACCAATATATACTGATATCCCTCATCATCCTGTGATAATTTCTCTAGATCTACATGCACAATCTCATTAGGTGCTGTCGCAATTATTTTTTTGAGCGGTGCCATTTGTACTGGAAAATGACTCTTATTATTTATCAGACATGTATTGCATTTATTAATAATGTCTTCAACTGTTTTCCTAATACTTGTCGTTATAAACCAAGCGTTAAAGGTTTTTTCTGTCTGTATTATACCTAAGTGCCCGTTTTCATGCACCTTCCAAACTAACTCTCTTTTGTAATATTCAGGAATTGCTATCCTTAACGTCTTTCCTTCTATGTACAAAAGTCCATTGCTATTCACCTTCCATTTGTATCTACTGAAATAACTGTTGGCTTCTTTTCCCAACACCCAACTGTCATCATAAATTTTCTCGTATATCCCTGAGAATTATATCAGTTTTCTGTTTTTTGATTATGTCTGTTTCGGTTATTTCCTCTTTAATAGTTATTGGCATTATTGAATTTCCTTTTTTGTCCGCATTAATCTCAGGTAGCTCTGTGTACTCCTTATGCAGTATAAACTGAAATTGTTTCTTTTCACCATCTACTTTTTCACTATCTCTTTGATATTCTGGCAATGCCGTCCAAAAATCAGCATTCTTATGCAACGTTCCTTTTTGATGCTCTATATTGAATTTAAACTCATTCAAGTATTCAATCCATCTTGATACAATTGACGATTTATTGCCCAAAAACTTTTTTAGCCATGCTAAACCACTATTGTCCGTTCTTACTCTAAATGTTTGGCCTGTCAAAAAGTAACGAAATTTCTTTATACTTTCTACTTATGCCAACATTTCCAGCTTTGTTGATCCATAATTTTCTTCACTTTGTTTTAACTTATGACTAAAAAACTGTATCGGCACTTCTTTGCCATCTTTTATTTGACCTAGACATGCTCCTATAGCGACATTACTCGCATCACAATCCAGGATAAATTCTTTATCATACTCAGGGGTATTCAATGATGGCATTCTACTTAATTCATCTTTTATGTTGTCTAATTGTTCTTGTTCTCTCCATGTCCACTCAAAGCTTTTATTCTTTTTAAGTAACACTGTCATTTTGCTTGTTTTATGAGCCACATTGGCTATGAATGATCCATAATAATTTATAAAGCCCATAATTCGCTGTAAATCCTTTTTTGTTTTTGGACTACTGATATTTTGTATCATTTCTTTTGCATTATTTTTCATTCGTATTTCGCCCTTTCTAATTTGTCTCCCCAGGAATACTACTTGTTCCTTTAGAATTTCGCATTTCTTTCCATTAACACGTAACCCTGAATTATACAAGATTTTCAGCGTTCTGTCCAATTTATCCAGATGTTCCTCAATTGTGTCGCTTGCTATTAGTATGTCGTCTATGTACACACTTATCCCTTTTTCGATTTTCTTATTGTTTTGTTTCAGAACTTTCATTACATATCTTTGAAACGTGGCTGGGGCATTACATAATCCAAAAGCCATATACATCCATTCAAATAGCCTATATGGCGTTATAAATGCTGTTTTCTCTATGTCCTTGGGCTCCATTGGTACCTGCCAGTAAGCTTTGCATAAATCTATACAAGTGTAGTATTTATTCTTACTGGCTTCATATATGATGTCTTCTATCCTCAGAAGTGGATAAGCATCTTTTTTAGTAATATCATTTAGCTTCTGGAAATCTATACAGAGTCTATATTTATTTCCTTGCTTTACAAAGATGGTTGGCGCAGCATATGGACTCTCACTTGGTCTTATTATTTTGTTATCTATCAATTCATTCAAAATTGTGTTAGAGTGTTCTTTTAGGTGTTCAGGGACTCTCCTGCATGGCAGTCTTATTGGTTCTTCTGTTGTTGTCACTATTTTGTGCGTCTCTCCCACTGCTTTGCCAACACTTATCTCACCATAATTAAATATTTTGGCGTGTTTTTTCAATATCTCTATTAGTTTTATTCTTTCCTCTTCACTCAGGTGCTGATATTCTTCATTTTCCACTTCTGGTATTTGATATTCTTTTTCTTCTTCTACTATATTGATTGCTTTGTTTACCATCGTTTTTTCAGTTTTCACTTTCTTCCCTTTTAGTTTTAATGTGTCCTTTTTTATGTTGACTACGTGGTTCATTGCATTTAACATTGGTATAGTTCCCATGCCTCCTTTTAATACACACAAGCTTGGTGGAATCAATAACTTCTTTGTGTTGATCCCTTTCTGATCATAGATCATAACTTCACCCATTATGTTCTTTTCTGTTTCTATTTGACACATCTTCCAATTATTCAGCAGAATTTTTATATCTTCCTTTAATTGAAATTGTATTATTTCAGTGTCTTCCTCCTCCTCACAGGTTGTCACCACTTCCTCTTGTCTTGATATGGTTTTATTTGTATAATCAATAATGCATTTATTATCTGTTAGGAAGTCATTCCCTAATATGACCTCATAGGGTAGTGAATTTTTCTCTGTATCAATGACAGTAAATGTTTGTGAAAATGTAGTATTAGCAATTTTCATTGGTACTTCCATTAATTTACCTTTTATATCAATGTAATCTCCAGATGCATTCAGTAATCTGCTTTTTTCACTTTCCAATTTTCTGTTATCAAAGCCTATTTTTACCGCACATTTGTCAGTAATGATTGATATTACTCTCGTATCTATGGTTGCTTTGACCATTACACCATTTATCACAACTGTAATTGTATTTGTCTTGATTAGGTCTGTTACTATTAGAACAGGTGCACGGTTTACTGGAGACGGCACTCCCTCTAGTTTATAGTTTCACTTTCTGCCTCTTCTGTTTGCTCCATTTCCTCTTCGTCATCTAACAAATTTTCTTCGTCAAAGTACGCTTCTTCTTCTTCAACAAAGTTAATTTGCCTTTTGCAATATTTTTTCATGTGGCCTTTTTTCCCACATGTTTGACATTTTAAGTCTTTCCTATTTATCCTTTTTACTGTTCCATCTTTTAACTTTATTTTTATGATCTCATCTTTTGGTTTTCCATTTTCATCTTTTCTTATTCTGTTAACTCCACTTGTCATTGCTGGTATCACTTTTGTTATTGCCGACTTATCATTAATTCGAGCATTATTTTCCATAGTGACCTGTATCCCCAACCCCTTTCTTATCATTCTTTCTAAGGAATCATCAGCATCGCATTTAATCTCAAACTGTTGTTGAATCGGTTCTGGTAATCCCTTATATATATGGGAGAACAGGTCATATTTGGAGTATGTGCTCTCTCTGGAATTCAACTTCAGTAATCTTTCCACTTGCAACATATAATTACACAGATCTTCCCTCTTATTCATTTTCAAACTATTTAATAACATCTGATACTGACTTTTGAAACTTTCATCATCGTAATACCTCTAATATTCACCTATTAGTTTTTTGTAATCTGTTTTAGTTTCCAGATCCAATACTAAATAATGCTGGTATGCTGCACCTCCTAAATATAAAGGAAATCTTGCCACCACTTGCTTCTGTATCACTTTTCTTTCTTTCATACTCATTTCAAACATTTGAATCCATTCTTTGAATGTAGGCAAGTAACTGTCTACTCTCCCCGTAAATTTAGGCAGTATTGCCTTGCATGCTGGCATATCACTATCTTCCTCCTCTGATAATATCGTTTCTTTGTATATCGGTTTTATCTCGCTTGAGCTTTTGCAGTTTTCCTTAACCTGTTTCATTATGTTCACAACCAATTTCTCTACAAATTCGTCTTCTGTTTGACAATCTTTGTACATTTCAGTATGAACTTCCTTTATTGGTCACCTTCCAATTGATTTTTCCAGCTCTTGTATTACTGTACTTTGTATCACTTTAACACTCCCTTTTTCTTCATCCCTAGTTTATTCATTTGTCAGCAATATTAGTCGGATTTTATCTTTCAAATCGTCTATTTCAAGTTTTTTGAGATATTATCTTCTCTTAGGCTAACATTTTCCTCATGCATTTGAGTCATCATTTTTTGCAACTTCTCACTTTGCATTTTTATCTCTTTATTAGCTTCTACCAATTTTTCAATTTGTTTTTGAAATACATTTCTTTGCTCCTTTAGCCTTAGGCTAGTGTCTTGTGTAATTTCTTCAATGTGTTTATCTTTTTCAGCATTTGCCATCTCTATCTCAAACATTCTTTGAGTTAAGTTTTCTATTTGTAACATTAACTCTCGTCTTTCATTGTTGTTATTTTCTATTATTTTCGTCAATTCAATTATCGAAAATTCTGCACCTTCTCTCTCCAGTTGCAAAATTATTTCCATTGGGGAATTCTGACTTTCAGGGGATGTATTTACATTTGCTGGGGTTCTTTGACTTTGGGGTGTTCTCTGTGTTTTGGGTTTAGTCCTCTGCTTCTTACATGAATTTACCATTTTCATTATTACTTGAAGTAATTGTTTGATGATCTCCTTTACCATTTTTGTTGTGCTTAAGGTTACTGTTGCTTGTCATATCTTCACTTGCATTACTTATTTTTCCCATGAATGAGAAGAAACATCTATCTTGACTTGCTCACACGTCATATAAATAATACTTCTTGTTTGTAACATTCTGTACTCTTTAGTTACCTATTTTCTACACCAATTGTATTTCCACTATACAGTTCTCTCCTTCACGCATGCTCTTCAAGCTCCTGTCATGGTCACCATGTAGAATCATGCCAATCCACTTTTCGTATTGAATTCATAGAAACTTATTACTTTTCTTAGTTAACATGCTAAGTAGGTTCGACACTCTCCTAATTCTTTCCTTCATGATGAGTGTTTGTTCTATTAACTTAACTTAATACACACTAGCCACACTAACTGCATAACTCACTACAACTCATTTAGGTGAAACATGGAGAATGGAAGACAGGATCGACACTCGAAGGTTTGTCATGCGGTTCCAGAAACACACCAATCAGCTGCATCTACCAATTAAGCTGCCTCTTTAGAGTGGAAACCATCGAAGGAATTAGTATGTGAATAGTGAACTCAGTGTGATGGGATTTGTGACTACTTAAGAATTTAGTGCATTGATTGTTTTTGTTATTATAAAATTGTAAAGGTGATTGATTACAGCAACCTGGATGCTTGAGCTTGTTATCAAGCCTTACATATAATAGCCCTACAGATATAATAATACATAATAGCCCTTTGTACATGTAAACAATCAATGCTGCCTGCAAGAAAACAAATGCATGAGTCGGCCGAAGGTCTACTGTAAGAAACAATGAGCAACTTGCTTCTACTATTAAATTGATAATGAATGTAATGTGAAAACATGATCTAAATAACGTTAATACTAAATCACCAATTGTAAGATAATACCATAACTGACTGAGGTTCATCAATAGGGAAGTAAGCATGTAGAACATAATAATTGTAATCATAATAACAGGCAAGCAACAAAGAATAGGAAAGCTATAATGGTGAAAAACCCCTATACCTATTCATAACCTAAAAGCACTGAAAGGTAATTACAGCTGTCGCCCTCCCCGCCGTGGAATGGCTATTAGGAGGCTGCTCCAGCATACCTTTAAACAGATGTGGGAACCACCATACAATTACCCCAGTGCTTGAACATTTAGCTTTCCATTAGAATATAAAATCCCCTGACAAGAGAAAAGTAAATCCAAACTAAATTTGTTCATCAGTAATTATATCATTTCAAACATATTTATAGAACTTCATAGTAAATAAGCAAATACTCGACTAGTACCTGTTTAATCGATTATTAAGGCTGACTAAGAAACTATGTTTCTTGTTGGCCATAAGCATTAGTAAACTAATGCCCACATTCCACAACTCTGTTTGGCCATCTATTGTTTTGTCAAATACTGTCTAGCATAAATTAAATCTAACTGCACAAAATATTTTACAAAATCAAATAATCAATGCTATTATGTGTTTACATATTAATTGTTATAATCATTATAATATTTTTAGTCTTTGTTTCATCCATTCTTTCTCTCATCTTGACCACACATGATAGTTTGATGGATTATGTCACACTCCCTCTCCAGCATAGCTAATTAAGGATGACTACTCATTCTCCATGTACCATTTCAGCAGCTCTCTTAATGATATTGTTAGCTTCTTTCATCTCCCAAGTGATTCTTTCATATTGCTCTTCTTTCATGAGTTTTAGCACTATGTCCTTTTCAGTTGTTAACATCTTTTTATGTTTGAGAAATGATGGATTCTTCAGCAATTTTGATATGGTGCACATGCTTCTCAATTCGTTGAGTTTTTGTTGAATATTTCATAATGTTTCTGGTATAATCTCAGTCCCTTTATAGCTACCATCAATGTCATAATTGCATCTATTCTACTAGTATGTGCTAGATCAGGATGAATTGTTGTATTTGGGTAAAAGAATTCGTAAGTAGATCTTAACAATTTAGATATTGATGCTTTGTCATAAAAAGCACTTATGTTCTCTATCACCTCTTCTTCACTTATGTCTTCTGGGTTGTTCTTTCCCAATCTTACCATCATAATTATTTCAACTCGCCGCATGACATCATAATACCAGTATTGTGAGCTCCACAATTCTCCCCACATGATGTCATTTATTCCTGAGAATAGTATAACTGTTTGTGTGGACCATTTCTCGATTTCACTCCTGACTTTTTGTATCTGCTTGTATATCAGCTCTCCTTCACTATATAAATCATATGGTGTTACTTGGCCTTCTATAAAGATCCTCTCTTTGTTATCATTTTTCACTAACATTTCTTTGGACTTTTTGTATCACTCATCATTTACAATATGTTTGGCTGCTTGTCTATTATTCACATAAGTATTCTCTTCATGCCACATCGCCTTCACTGCCTTTTTCTCTTTTAGTCTTTACATTGGTAACAACATTGGTATAAAAATTGTTGGTGGTGGCGTACATTTCAAAAGTGTTGTCATTGTTTTTTCTTCTATATGCTTATATGTCCCTTCCATTTCTGTGGTTGTTGCCATCCCAAATGTTGCTGGGTAATTGTTTTTAGCTTTCTTGATATTCTCCCAGAATGTGTCTGACAATCCGTTCTTCATCAAATTTTGCGCCGTTTCTTGTCTTATCACCATTTTTGAAGTAATGCATTCAATATCCACAGCAATTTGATTTTGTGGTTGTAGCATTTCATCAATCTCTTTCTGTGTGAACGCCTCTGTACACAATAATTTGATTAATGATTTCGTCTCGCATTCATATACCTCACTGAATATTCTTTGCACTATGTTGTTTGTACGTTCTCTTTGAACCGTAATCTCTACCAATAATCATTCATCATCAGTATCCACCCACAAAAGCTCGCTTGGTTCTTGCTCACCCCATTTTTCTAAATTGACTTTATCAATTACTCTTTGAGTATTAGGAGTTAAAGCAATATTTGTGGATTGTAATAATCTTTCTTCAATCTCCATTTCCTCTTTACTTTTGCTTACCATTTCAATAATTTCAATAGGACAGTTTTTTCCTTCCTTTCTCATCATTTCCTATTGTTTTATGATTTTAGTGTATGCACATTGGGGATAATCTTTTAAATATTTTCTTATTTCCTTTGTTATCACCTCATGCACTTTCTTTTCTTCTACTAACTTTATTGTTTGTAGAGTATCTGCTTGTTCTCTTCTCATCAGATTACGTGTTGTAAGCCACGGTTGACATTTGAGAGGTTGTAGTTTTGTGTTAGAGGTTGCTCCCCACATGTACTTCTTGGTTTCATCAGTTAGTATATCAATTTCACTCGGACAAATGCTTGTCTTATTAGCGAGTTCCATTACACTCAGTCTTCCCAGTGTATGTTGTTGTGTCAATAATCTTGTAAAGTGTTTTTCAAACCTTTGCTGCACTTTTTTCGTGGGTGATAAAGGTAACACTTCAACGTTTTGCAGCAGCCATTGTTTTATATTTGTGGGAATAGGTGCAATAGCTATTTCGTATTTCTTTTGTCTGGCTATTTGTCTCCGCTCTTTTCTCATCATAGGCAGTACCAATTTTTCATTACTTGTTAATGCAATCACTAGTATCCATATTGCAGTTCTGGCCCTGATTTCAGGTGCATTAATTTCTTCAAACATTTGAGTTTTGAAATTTCGTTTGGCTTCCATTTAGTGTACATACGTTTAATTTCATACTACCTTGCTTCTATGCTTTTGTGGTATTTCTTCATTGGTGATCTTATATCGATTATCGGCCATTCTTCGTGGATTGGTTTATCTGCTTTAATCTCCGACCATACTCTTGCTATTTTTTCTAAATGCTCAGGCGTCTGATTTAAACTACATTTTAAAAATATGTTTCCAGTTTCTTCTAAATTTTCGTTCATTCCTAACAATTCCATTGTTCTCATTTGGTAATACATGTCAATCACAATCTTTGGCTCTACCATGATTCTTTCCACTGGAGCCATCTCATTGATTTGTAGGTCCATCCTTATGAGCTCAGATATTTTCAGTGTTCCACTATCCAATGTGAATAAGTTGTCCAACTTTATTTCCATTTCTTTTATGAATTTCGGAATCTCCTCCTCTTTTTGAGTAACCACAATTATTACTCTTGTCTTATACTTTTTAGCTACTTTTAGCATTTCTTCTATATTCGACTGGAGTTTCCTCGATGCAATTTCACTATTTTTCACAAAGTATACCACTGTTAGATGCTTTCTGTCCAAGTTCACTTGTTCACACTCTGCTATGATTTTTTCTCTGTTTTTTGTTAATTTCTGTACGTCTTTTAAAGTGAACTGTTCATTAAATGTGATATGTACTGTGCTTTTAAAATAAGGCCTGTTGAATTGCTCCTTCATTTCTGCTGTGTACGCTATTATCGTATTACATGTAGGACAGTTCTTCTTATCAATTACTATTGGAATCTCATAACTTTCGTTTTCCTTCATAAATGTGGTACCTCTTATCAAGCATTTTGTTTCCAGTGACAAATTGTCATATGAGTTGTACCTCATTTTCTGGTTAGCTATAAAATAGGGGTGAATCCTTTCTTTCCCTATTTTAGTTATTCGACTTTCCCTTTCTTCTGAACACAATGATTTAGTTGTGGTGGATGTTTGTCTGTATGAGAATATGCCTGAACTTGTTGTAGGGAGCGAACTTGTAGAAGGTATCTCTGATGTGTCCATGTCAGAGTCATCACTTATCAGCTGTATCTCCCAATATTTATTGGTACTAATGGCCATTTCCTCTCTGCCCTTTAATTGGCATCAAGTACTTGTTGATGCTGTTTCCTCTTTGCCCTTTAATTGGCATTGAGTACTACTGGATGTTGAAGGGGAGTGTGCATAATTTTGTGATTCCAACTTCACGCCCTTTAATTGGCGATCAGTATCCTGCTGATGGCCCTTGTTTACCCGCCTGCCCTTTAATTGGCATTTGGTAGAGGGTGATTTTTCTGTCGTTATCTCCATCCTCATAGCCTTTAAGTGGTAATCAGATTGAGGAGACTTCCTTCGTATTCTTCTTCTCTTATTTGTTGGTGTCATATGCTCCATCATCATACCCTTTAATTGGTAATCAGATTGCAGAGCTCATCTTCTTACTCGTCGTCTCTTGTTACTAGGTATGGAACTCTCCATCGTCATGCCCTTTAATTGGCAATTGGATTGCGGAGATCTAGTTCTGGTAGTGGAACTCATCGACTTTTCCTCCATCCTCACGTCCTTTAATTGACAATCAGGTTGTGGAGTCTTCTTCCTTCTTACCCTCCTGGCTTTCATCAGTGATCATTGTATCATTTGTTTCATTTTTCCTAAATTCAGTTAATAAATTAATATCCCATATTTCGGGGTTATATCTCGTTTTATTTTTTACTGCCCTCTGGGGCATTATTCTCCTTTCAACTTCTGGTTCACCTCTCTCAGGTCTATATTCCTCTTGGAATTCTTCTTCATGCACACTGTCCAATTCGTCCATCTCAGCATATATGCCATCATCAACCTGTACAATTTTAAATTCTGCGTTTTTATCAATTATTACTTGATCTATATTTACTGTTGCTTGTTTTAAATTTTGAAAGTGTAATATTCTCCCGTCATTAAGTTTATAGTTATTGTTGGGTAGTGTTTGTGTGATTGTGAATGGCCCTGACCACTGTGTTTTCAGTTTTCTTACTTGATTCACGTCTTGTGTTCTCATTAGAGTGTATGCGTAAACCTTGTCCCCTACCCTGTGTGGTTCGCCATATATCTTTTTGTTGAAATTTCTTTCTTGTCTTATCGCAGATTTTTTCTTATTATGGCACATTGCCTCGTGAATCCCAGTTATCTGATCTTTAATTTTCGTTATATAATCATTGTCTGGTTTTTAAGAGTATGCATGGTATTGTATTGATATCAGCGTCACTGCTTCTCTGCCATACATGGCTTTGTACGGAGTCATCCCCGTTGTTGAGTGAACTGAAGTATTGTAAAAATATTCTACTATTTCCACTACTTCTCTCCAGTCTCTACCTCCAATTCTTGATGTTAAAACTCGTATCAATTTAATCATAGTCTTATTCAATCTTTCCACCACACCATTCACTTGTGGATGGTACGCCATTGTCTTTTCAGTTAATACTTCCATCAATTTAGCCATTTCTTCAAACAATTTACTTTCGAACTGTACTCCTCTGTCTGATATTATCATTTGCATCAGCCCAAACTTTAAAATCCATTCTTTCATAATTTTGTCAGCTACCATTTTCGCCATTGTTGAATCTAAGGGTATCATCAACCAATACCAATATATACTGATATCCCTCATCATCCTGTGATAATTTCTCTAGATCTACATGCACAATCTCATTAGGTGCCGTCGCAATTATTTTTTCAAGAGGTGCTGTTTGTACTGGAAAATGACTCTTATTATTTATCAGACATGTATTGCATTTATTAATAATGTCTTCAACTGTTTTCCTAATACTTGTCATTATAAACCAAGCATTAAAGGTTTTTTCTGTCTGTATTATACCTAAGTGCCTGTTTTCATGCACCTTCCAAACTAACTCTTTTTTGTAATATTCAGGAATTGCTATCCTTAACGTCTTTCCTTCTATGTACAAAAGTCCATTGCTGTTCACCTTCCATTTGTATCTACTGAAATAACTGTTGGCTTCTTTTCCCAACACCCAACTGTCATCATAAATTTTCTCTCGTATATCCCTGAGAATTATATCAGTTTTCTGTTTTTCAATTATGTCTGTTTCGGTTATTTCCTCTTTAATGGTTATTGGCATTATTGAATTTCCTTTTTTGTCCGCATTAATCTCAGGTAGCTCTGTGTACTCCTTATGCAGTATAAACTGAAATTGTTTCTTTTCACCATCTACTTTTTCACTATCTCTTTGATATTCCAGCAGTGCCGTCCAAAAATCAGCATTCTTATGCAATGTTCCTTTTAGATGCTCTATATTGAATTTAAACTCATTCAAGTATTCAATCCATCTTGATACAATTGACGATTTATCACCTGAAAAATTTTTAGCCATGCTAAACCACTATTGTCCGTTCTTACTCTAAATGTTTGGCCTGTCAAAAAGTAACGAAATTTCTTTATACTTTCTACTAACGCCAACATTTCCAGCTTCATTGATCCGTAATTTTCTTCACTTTGTTTTAACTTACAACTAAAAAACTGTATCAGCACTTCTTTGCCATCTTTTATTTGACCTAGACACGTTCCTATTGCGACATTACTCGCATCACAATCCAGGATAAATTCTTTATCGTACTCAGGGGTATTCAATGATGGCATCTTACTTAATTCATCTTTTATGTTGTCTAATTGTTCTTGTTCTCTCCATGTCCACTCGAAGCTTTTATTCTTTTTAAGTAACACTGTCATTTTGCCTGTTTTATGAGCCACATTGGCTATGAATGATCCATAATAATTTATGAAACCCATAATTTGCTGCAGATCCTTTTTTGTTTTCAGACTGCTGATATTTTGTATCATTTCTTTTGCATTATTTTTTCATTCTTATTTCGCCCTTTCTAATTTGTCTCCCCAGGAATACTACTTGTTCTTTTAGAATTTCGCATTTCTTTCCATTAACACGTAACCCTGAATTATACAAGATTTTCAGCGTTCTGTCCAGTTTATCCAGATGTTCCTCAATTGTGTCGCTTGCTATTAATATGTTGTCTATGTACACACTTATCCCTTTTTCGATTTTCTTATTGTTTTGTTTCAGAACTTTCATTACATATCTTTGAAACGTGGCTGGGGCATTACATAATCCAAAAGCCATATACATCCATTCAAATAGCCCATATGGCGTTATAAATGCTGTTTTCTCTATGTCCTTGGGCTCCATTGGTACCTGCCAGTAAGCTTTGCATAAATCTATACAAGTGTAGTATTTATTCTTACTGGCTTCATATATGATGTCCTCTATTCTTGGGAGTGGATAGGCATCTTTCTTATAATTTAGTTTAGCTTCCGGAAATCTATACAGAGTCTATATTTATTTCCTTGCTTTACAAAGATGGTTGGCGCGGCATATGGACTCTTGCTTGGTCTTATTATTTTGTTATCTATCAATTCATTCAAAATTGTGTTATAGTGTTCTTTTAAGTGTTCAGGGACTCTCCTGCATGGCAGTCTTATTGGTTCTTCCGTTGTTGTCACTATTTTGTGCGTCTCTCCCACTGCTTTGCCCACACTTATCTCACCATAATTTCAATATCTCTATTAGTTTTCTTCTTTCCTCTTCACTCAGGTGCTGATATTCTTCATCTTCCACTTCCGGTATTTGATATTCTTTTTCTTCTTCTACTATATTGATTGCTTTGTTTACCATCATTTTTTCAGTTTTCACTTTCTTCCCTTTTAGTTTTAATGTGTCCTTTTTTATGTTGACTACGTGGTTCATTGCATTTAACATTGGTATAGTTCCCATGCCACCTTTTAATACACACAAGCTTGATGGAATTGATATCTTCTTTGTATTGATCCCCTTCTGATTGTAGATCATAACTTCAGCCATTATGTTCTTTTCTGTTTCTATTTGACACATCTTCCAATTATTCGGTAGAATTTTTACATCTTCCTTTAATTGAAATTGTATTATTTCTGTGTCTTCCTGTTCCTCGCAGGTTGTCACCACTTTCTCTTGTACTGATATGGTTTTATTTGTATAATCGATAATGAATTTATTATCCATTAGGAAGTCGTTCCCTAATATGACCTCTTAGGGTAGTGAATTTTTCTCTGTATCAATGACAGTAAACGTTTGCAAAAATGTAGTATTAGCAATTTTCATTGGTACTTCCATTAATTTACCTTTTATATCAATGTAATCTCCCAATGCATTCAGTAATCTGCTTTTTTCACTTTCCAATTTTCTGTTATCAATATTACAGCTCCCATATCTATGGTTGCTTTGACCATCACATCATTTATTACAACTGTAATTGTATTTGTCTTGATTAGGTCTGTCACTATTAGAACGGGTGCACGGTTTATTGGAGACGGCGCTCCCTCTAGTTTAAAGTTTCACTTTCTGCCTCTTCTGTTTGCTCAATTCCTCTTCATCGTCTAACAAATCTTCTTTGTCAAAGTACGCTTCTTCCTCTTCAATAAAGTTAATTTGTCTTTTGCAATATTTTTTCGTGTGGCCTTTTTTCCCACATGTTTGACATTTTAAGTCTTTCCTAATTATCCTTTTTACTGTTCCATCTTTTAACTTTATTTTTATGATCTCGTCTTTTGGTTTTCCATTTTCATCTTTTCTTATTCTGTTAACTCCACTTTTCATTGCCAGTATTACTTTTGTTATGGCCGACTTTTCATTAATCCGAGCATTATTTTCCATGGTGACCTGTATCCCCAACCCCTTTCTTATCATTCTTTCTAAGGAATCATCAGCATCGCATTTAATCTCGAACTGTTGTTGAATCAGTTCTGGTAATCCCTTACATATATGGGAGAACAGGTCATATTTGGAGTATGTGCTCTCTCTGGAACTCAACTTCAGTAATCTTTCCACTTGTGACATATAATTACGCAGATCTTCCCTCTTATTCATTTTCAAACTATTTAATAACATCTGATACTGACTTTTGAAACTTTCATCATCATAATACCTCTGATATTCTCCTATTAGTTTTTTGTAATCTGTTTTAGTTTCCAGATCCAATACTAAATAATGCTGGTATGCTGCACCTCCTAAATATAAAGGAAATCTTGCCGCTGCTTGCTTCTGTATCACTTTTCTTTCTTTCATACTCATTTCAAACATTTGAATCCATTCTTTGAATGTAGGCGAGTAACTGTCTACTCTCCCCATAAATTTAGGCAGTATTGCCTTGCATGCTGGCATATTGCTATCTTCCTCCTCCAACAATATTTTTTCTTTGTATATCTGTTTTATCTCGCTTGGGTTTTTGCACTTTTCCTTAACCTGCTTTGTTATTTTCACGACCAATTTCTCTACAAATTCGTCTTCTGTTTGACAATCTTTGTACATTTCGGTATGAACTTCCTTTATTGGTATGCTTCCAATTGATTTTTCTGGTTCCTGTATTACCGTACTTTGTATTACTTTCACATTTCCTTTTTCTTCATCCCTAGTTTCTTCATTTGTCAAAGATATTAATCGGATCTTATCTTTCAAGTTGTCTATTTCAAGTTGTTTTAAATTATTATCTTCTCTTAAGTTAACATTCTCCTCATGCATTTGAGTCATTTGTTGCAACTTCTCACTTTGCATTTTTATCTATTTAGTGGCTTCTACCAATTTTTCAATTTGTTTTTGAAATACATTCCTTTGCTCCGTTAACCTTAGACTAGTGTCTTGTGTAGTTTCTTCAATTCGTTTATCTTTTTCAGCATTTGCCATCTCGATCCTGAACATTCTTTGAGTTAAGTTTTCTATCTGTGATGTTAACTCTCGTCTTTTGTTGTTATTGTTTTCTATTATTTTCATCAACTCAGTTATCAAAAATTCTGCACCTTCTCTCTCCGGTTGGAAAATTATTTCTTTTGGGGAATTCTGACTTTTGGGGGATGTATTTACATTTGCTGGGGTTCTTTGACTTTGGGGTCTTCTCTGTGTTTTGAGTTTAGTCCTCTGCTTCTTACATGAATTTACCATTTTCATTATTACTGGAAGTAATTGTTAGATGATCTCCTTTGCCGTTTTTGTTGTGCTTATGGTTACTGTTGCTTGTTGTATCTTCACTTGCATTACTTATATTCCCCATAAATGAGAAGAAACATCTATCTTGACTTGCTGACACATCATATAAATAATGCTTCTTGTTTGTAACATTCCGCACTCTTTAGTTAACTATTTTTGACACCAATTGTATTTCCACTGTACTGTTCTCTCCTTCATACACGCTCTTCAAGCGCCTGTCATGGTTGCCATGTAGATGCCATTCCACTTTTCGTATTGAATTCATATTACTTTTCTTAGTTAACACGTTAAGTAGGTTTGACAATCTCCTAATTCTCTCCTTCACAGTGAGTGTTCGGTTTATTAACTTAACTTAATTTACGTTAGCTTCTCTAACTGCATAACTCACTACAACTCATTTAGGTGAAACACGGAAAATAGAAGCAGCATTCAAAGGTTTATCACGCGGCTCCAAAGATACACCAATTGGCTGCATCTACCAATTAAGCTGCCTCTCTAGAGTGGAAACCATCAAAGGAATTAGTGTGTGAATAGTGAACTCAGTGTGATGGGATTTGTAACTACTTAGGAATTTAGTGCATTGATTGTTTTTGTTATTATGAAATTGTAGATGGAATTGATTACAGCAACCTGGATGCTTGAGCAGCTTGTTATCGAGCCTTACATATATTAACCCTACATATATAGGAATACATGATAGCCCTTGATACATGTAAACAATCAATGCTGCCTGCAAGAAAATAAATGCGTGAGTCGGCCTAAGGTCTACTGTACGAAACAATGAGCAACTCGATTTGACTATTAAATAACTGATAATGAATGTAATACGAAAACATGATTTAAATAACAATCTAAATAAAGTTAATACTAAATCACCGATTGTATGATAACACAATAACTGACTGAGGTTCATCGATAGGTAAACTAATATGTATAGCGTAGTAATTGCAATCATAATAACAGGCAAGCAACAATGGTTAGGAAAGCTATAACGGTAAAAACTCCTACACCTATTCATAACCTGATAGCACTAAAAGGTAACTACAGCTGTCGCCCTCCCCGCTGTGGAATAGCTATTAGGAGGCTGCTCCAGCATACCTTTAAACGGATGTGGGAACCACCATACAATTACCCCAGTGCTTGAACATTTAGCTTTCCATCAAAATATAAAATAACCTGACAAGAGAAAAGTAAATCCAAAGTAAATTCATTCATCAATAATTTGAACAGTTGAATTATATTTATAGCACTTTGTAATAAACAACTAAATACTCGACTAGTACCTGTTAATCACTTCTTGTTTACAGTTTTCCCTCGGTTTATATTTCTGCTAATGATTACACAACGTCAGCATTAATTAGAGTATGCTGTTTGGCCATCTATTGTTTTGCCAAATACTGTTGAGCATAATTTAAAGATAATTGCACAAAACAATTTACAAAATTAAATAATCAATCATATCATGTGTTTTACATATTAATTATTATAATCATCATTATATTTTTAGTTTTGGTTTCATCCATTCCTTCTCTCATTTTGACCACACATATCTTGATTGATTATGTCACACTCCCCCTCCAGCATAGCTAATTAAGGATGACTACTCGTTCTCCATGTACCATTTCAGCAGCTCTTTTAATGATATTGTTAGCTTCTTTCATCTCCCAAGTGATTTTTTCATATTGCTCTTCTTTCATGAGTTTTAGCACTACGTCCTTTTTATGTTTGAGAAATGACAGATTCTTCAGTGATTTCAATATGGTGCACATGCTTCTGAATTTGTTGAGTTTTTTGTTAAATATTTCATAATATTTCTGGTATAATCTCAGTCCCTTTATAGCTACTGTCAATGTCATAATTGCATCTTTTCTACTAGTATGTGCTAGATCTGGATGAATTGTCGTATTTGGGTAAAAGAATTTGTAAGGTGATCTTAATAGATATTGATGCTTTGTCATAAAAAGCACTTATGTTCTCTATCACCTCTTCTTCACTTATGTCTTCTGGGTTGTTCTTTCCCAATCTTACCATTATAATTATTTCAACTTGCTGCATGACATCATAATACCAGTATTGCGAGCTCCACAATTCTCCCCACATGATGTCATTTATTCCTTAGAATAGTATAACTGTTTCTGTGGACCATTTCTCGATTTCACTCCTGACTTTTTGTATCTGCTTGTATATTGGCTCTCCTTCACTATATAATGTGACATCAACTATCATGTGTGGTCAAGATGAGAGGAAAGATGAATGAAACAAAGACTAAAAATATTTATAATGATTATAATGATTAAAATGTAAACACATGATAGGATTGATTATTCCATTTTGTAAAACGTTTTGTGCAATTAGATTTAAATTATGCTCAACAGTATTTGACAAAACGATAGATGGTCAAACAGCATAGTCAAATTAATGCTGACATTGTGTAATTGTAGCAGAAATATTAAATGAGGGAAAACTGTAAACAAGAAGTGATTAACAGGTACTAGTTGAGTATTTAGTTGTTTATTACCAAGTGCTATAAATATGCTTGAAATGATGTAATTATTGATGAATGAATTTATGTTGGATTTACCTTTTTCTTGTCAGGTTATTTTATATTCTAATGGAAAGCTAAATATTTAAGAGCTGGGGTAATTGTATGGTGGTTCCCACATCCAGTTAAAGGTATGCTGGAGCAGCCTCCTAATAGCTATTCCACAGCAGGGAGGGTGACAGCTGTAGTTACCTTTTGTGTTTTAAGGTTAATTTTTAATTTTATTGGATAAGAAATACTTAGAAAGATTTTCATTATGACTTGTAATTTTCATGTAATTCTAAATGCATCAATATCTGTAATTATTAGGCAACTATCATCAGCAAATTGCTATATTCCTATATTTGACACATTTAAAAATTTACATATATTTCAAACAAAATTACCCTAGCATTGTGCCTTGAAGTACTCCTCCATCATTTCTAATATAATCAGATTTCATATTATTCATTAAAACATGGTGATTTCTATTTTCTAAAAAACTTATAAGAAACTATATTAAATTTTGTTGAAATCAGTAATTTTTAAGCATTAATGCTAAAATTTCAAAATTCATTGAACTAAAACCTTTGCTTAAGACTAGAAGGATCATGCAACTTGACTTATTTTTAGATTTGTTTGAGGATATTTTTATAGTAATTGATATAATTGCATCATTTTGTATTATACTTAGCACAGAAACAATATTGCTTAGATCATAAGATTTTCTTGATGCAAGGTATTGATTGACTTCAATGTGAAATAATTTTTTAAAAAGTTTACTAAAAATGTATGTTATTGAGATTGGCCTATAATTTTTCACATCAATGAGATCTCAATTTCTTGCAAAGGCATTATATGACTTTTTCAAATTCTCATCAAATGTGCATTCAACTATGCATTGATTAAATGCAAATGATAGATGGTCACTTAATATATGAAAACATTTCTTTTTAAAGTAATGTATATTTGTGTAACCTGAAGAATTATTGCTCTAATTTTTTTGCAGTAGTTTCTAATTTTTTTAAAGTACATAATCTAAATTGAAATTTTGACTTACAATTGGATTGCCTTGTTCTGAGGGAGAAGTATTAGGAAAATTGAAGTTACCTAGTCTTTAAGTGACCTAGTGTCTTTTTAATGGAAATTTTTGTTATCAATTCAAATTTCTAAAATATTACTATTGAGCCCATTTGATTTCCAAACAAAATGGTTTAAAAGTTTCCACTTTTGTCTAGAAAACTTAAGTTTTCAAAAAATGATCCTTTAATGCTGAATTTTTAGTGTGGAAATCCTTATTTCTTTTCTTTGATACTTCATAATTTTTTCAATGTATCTTAGTTGGGTTAGATTCTGATAGTTCAAAGAGTTTCTGCTTTATCTTTACAAAGATCTTAATTGTTTAATGATCAGTTGACTGTGATTTTAGCAATGTTACTTTGTTTAATATTTAATTGATCTGTGTGCCAAAAAATTTAGGATGTGTAAAGCAGAACTTAGATTTAAAATGTTGTCAATTGGAACTCTGCAAGTAATTTTTAAATGATTTCATCTAAATAATTTTTTGAAATCCCTAGCATAAATGGTTTTAAATTTAGAAAGTTTAGCATGAATTGTACTAATATAAATACAGAGTGTGTTGTCACTGAAAGATTCAAGAATTTAAGGTTTATATATAGTTTACAAATAATCAAGTAATGTTGCTCTTCTAGTGGAAGTCTGATTGTTGATAATTTTAAATTATAAAGCACACACAATCCTTTCAAGGATTTTTAACATAAAAATTTGATATAGTTTATGTTTTAGTCACCTAATATACTTAGAGAATAGTTTACATTAAAACATTATGATTTCACAAGAAGTATTAATGCTAAAATTGTTTAGGTGTTACAGAAATCTCAAGGACATATCCTAGTATTATCACCTCCTCTGTATAAGCATCAAGCAAGGAACAAATGAGGGAATATAAAATGTTTCCTTAATTTTGTTAAGCAAAAAGTTTCCAAATGCAATTCCAATTTAATCTTTAATAAATTCACTTCTAAAAATAAGTAAGAATGCAACAATATCCAAAAGGTACAAGGATAATAAGTTGCTTATAATAAGTAATAAGTAATAATAATAGTAGAAAAATGCAAAGCAATGTAGACTACCTTACAAAATCAGTTATTGAAAACCAATAAGTATCATGATAATAAACATAGCTCTTCATATTTAGTTAAGAATCTTTAAACAACTAAATATATTGATACTGCAAACAAGAAAAGAAAGTTAAATTCATGCAGAAAAATAATTTAACATTTCCTAAATATATAAGTTATTATAAAACACAATCAAAATTCATTTTTTTATTGACACAGCAATTGAACTTGTTATAAATTTAAGGAAGTGCAAAATGCTTAAAATTTTTAAAAGGAACTTGGCCAATAATAAACATTAGTCAATTATTTGCAGATCAAGCAAAATTAACATTTTAGAAATACTTTCTTAACTTGCTCAAAGTTTCAACTTAGTTATATCCATTCTAATCATATTAATTTAGGATGTTGTAAGAGATGGGATTTGCAGTAACAAATTGATTATGTTGACATATATATTGATAAAATACAGTAAAATTATAAATTTCAGATATAACATAATATGTCTACATTAAAAAATAATTTATAATTCCTACATTCAAGCTTTGAGGCACTTCTTGATTGATCTTGTGCTAAAGATATATAAAATCAAGTTTTGAATTGAAAAATATATATATATATAATTGTATTGCATGTTGGTGTAGCATAATCCAAAGTATAATGCTGCTAAGAAGAGAAGATTGGATGATTAGTGAGAATTATTATTTATTGATTATGAATTAGAAAACAATTGAAATTTATTTATCATCATTATGTTTGTAAAATGCAACCAAGAAACAATATTGCAAATTAGTACTTGTTGACAAATAATTTGGCAAAACAAAAGGGGCAATAATGCTTCCATTATTTTTAGCCATTTTGGCAGACAATAAATTCAAATTTCAAACAACAGGTACTTTTTGAAATTGAACTATAAATAGAGTGGGAATCAATTTGGAAACTGTTAAAGTAAATTCTTCAGAAATCTTATTCTTAGATTTCATTTGGTTTGCTTATTATTTATCAATATCAAGCTAAATGGTAGATGCATTAGTAGTGGCTTGGGCACACATTGGGAGTGATTTGAGGGTCCTTGATCCAAGCCATGAACCTACATTTATGTTAGGGGTACAAATTGGAGTTTTTCTGAGTTTAGCTGACTATTGATTCATTCATTTACTTGTATTAAATAATGGACTTTTGAGTTAAGGCTAGTTAGCCTATCATAGGTTATATCTATATTACATTATCTTGACTATGTAGGTGACCTATAAACAGACTGATAAATAGACTGAGCATCTATTGTTATCTAAATATAAGTTAGGAAGCTGCAAGTAATTACCTATTTTGTTATCTATATTAAAATTAAAGCCAATAGTTTTTGGTAATGGCGAAAGTAATATTTATTAAGCAGCTAGTGACATTGCCATGTTGTGAAGTACAAAGTTACACATTACAAATTAAGTTTATGCCATTTACATCCAGCCTTGAGGGTTGCACTGAGTTAGGATAGGGAATACATAAGTTACTTTGTTGAGGTGAGACTTGGAACTACTTGATCAACAACAGAGGCATACAAGTGTAGAGTGATTCAGAGATTGGAGTTGCCCACAGGCCACATTGGAAGATAGGTGAATCATGGAAGAAAACTGCGACAATGTCATACCTAAATAGTATCAGATTAGTTGGAGTTAGTATAAGTTAATAACAATATATCTTTTAAATAACTCTATGTTAACACCTGGTAGCAGATGCTACATCACAACCATGACAGATTAAGAACAAGAAGAAGAACAACAAGCCAAATTCCTGACTCAAGACTTAAAGTCAACAGGTAAAAAATGCAACCATGACATGTGATAACAAAAGACATGCAAAGGAGCCACTAATAGAGCACATAGTCAGCTACTACTACTACTACTAAACCAGAAATGAAGAATCATACTGAAATGCAAGCCACTACTAATCATAAATCAGAATGATAAATACAAGATGGAAGAGAGGTAGCACCAAGAAAGGCACAAGCAAAACAACTCCCACCCCAAGGAGAACTCATTTAGAAACAGATGCATCTTCTACAGAACTAGAAACCCCAGAGATGCAGAAGAGGAAGAGGAACAGGAAAAGAAAAAAATCATTGACAAAATAACAAAAGCAGTAACCAACTAGCTTACAATAAATGAAAACATAAATGTGTGAAGGAGACCAACCTATGAGTGCTTGATGCTACCAGAGTACAGTCATAACAATATGATACCATGCAAGGCGACCCTGCCAAAATTCAACAGAAAGGTCAACAGTTACAATCCAATGTTCTTTGAATGGCTGCAAATGTTTGAAATCACAATGGCTGAGAGGAAAGTGAGCCAACAAGTGGCAGCAGTGAGATTCCCATTATATTTAGCAGGAGCAGCATCCCAACATTATCTACTTCTAGACACTGAGATGAAATGGGAATACAAATTACTAATTGGAGATCTTGTAGAGTACTTCAAAAATGAAAGTTTCAAAAACCAATACTGAATTATATTGAACTCAACAAAGATAAGAAAGACAGATGATGTACAAAATTACATCCAGCAGGTGGAATGATTTGTAACACTCAGCCACAGGGGAAACAAATATTCAAAATATGACCTTTTTTCCCTCATTTGCAAAGGAATGCCAGAAAACATTAGAACACAATTTGAAATCAAGTGTGACGTGAATGACAAACTGGAAAAAATGATCAGGAATGCAACAATTGAAAATAATGCCTGCATCTATGAAAAAGCAGTGTGGAACAAGGAAAAGCTGACAGAATGGCAAAACAGTTACAAAACAGAGACAGCAAACACCAAACTTTATAAGGAAAATATGACAAAGAAGTTCATCAACATAAAAAATTAAGATTGAAAGTCAAAGAAAGTGGAAAGAAGGGGCACAGGAAAGATGAGTGCAGAAAACAAATTAACATGATCAGAGAGGAGGAAGCATATTACAAAGATGAGGATGTAATTAAATCTGAATCAGAATTGTTAGAAGATCCCCAAATGGAAGAAGAATTGGAAAACTAGCTCAAGTGCCAACTCTAAAAACCAAGCACCAATAATGAATCTGAACAATATTAATACAATAACAATAACAATAAATGGAATACTGACAAAGGCAACAATTGATACAGGAGTGGTGACGTTGATAATAACAGATGAGTGTGCAACAAAGCTAGGATTTAAATGAGAGAACCTAGAATGATCAAACAAAAGACTAATCAATGCATCTGGAGAATACATAGATATGAAAGGCAAGCTCAACACAGTACAACTCAGGATAGCAAACACATCCTTTGAGCAATCACTAGTAGTGATAGACACCCATAACAATTTACTGCCATATGAGGTGATATTTTTAACTTTTTAACCAAAAATGGATGTGTGATAAACTATTCCAATAAAACAAATAAAGTAAAGGAAGAAGAAATAAAAATCAAAGAACAAGAAGGCAAGCTATCAACAATAGTATTTTAACTGGAAGAGGACATAAAACTGCAGCCATATCAATGGAGGATGCATGAAATTAAAACAGAAGAGGAGATCACAGCAGATATAATGATCTATTATAACAAAGGAATCAATTTGAAAAGAGTTTCAATGCCTTTGAGTGTGTGTGCTATAAAAAAGGAAAAGGAAGAATAGCAATACTAAACGCCACAAACCACAACATTAACATGAAGAAAACTAACATGAGAATATTCAGAAAGTATGTTAAATCAAGCATCAAAGCCATCTGGAAAACAATGGAAGACAGTGATGAGCAGAGTAGTTTGTATGGTAGATTCGAGGACTTACAAATGAAAACAGGAGGTACTCCACACTGCTGACTCAATGGCAAGTGAATGAAAACCATTAATGTACCAAGTACGCCCCACAGCTGATTTGAGGGCAGAGGGACAAAAGCAAATGAAGAAGATCAATATAAAACACTGGACTTGTTAAAGGAGGAATACCAACATTTAAATGAAATGCAACTACAACAACACAAAGATGTGCTGGAGAGACACAAACTAATATTCAATTACAGAGAAATAAGTGTAGGCCAGGCAATAGGTGAAACACAGAAGATAATTACAATGATGAGCAAACCAATAAAACTGTTGGTGAGAGGAGTGCCAGAGCAGATGAAGGATGAATACAACAGAATACTCAACAAACTAATTGATAATAAAATAATCCACCCCAGTGAAAGTCCATAAGCTGCATTGATGGTGTTCATAAAGCAGAAAGACAAGTACAGATTATGCATAGACTTCAGAAAACTGAATGAAGTAACAAAAAAGGACTAATACCTACTTCCTTGAATAGAGGATATGCTATATGAAGCAAGTAAGCACAAATATTTTACGTTGATACATCTATGCAAAGTGTATTGGCAACTTAAATGGAAGAAGACATTGAAAAGACAGCATTCATCACTCCATACAGGTTGTACAAATGGATATACATTACTTTCAGCTTATGTAATGCACCAGCAACTTTTCAAAGATATATAACAAAAGTATTGAAGAACAAGAAACACAAAATGGAGGAAGGCATGAATGCATATATTGACGACATCATCATATTGAGTGACACTATAGAAGAGCACTTAGAGAAATTGGAAAGGACACTATCAATCCTAGAAAAAGCAGGCTTACTAATTAATGGCAACAAATGTGATACATTAAAAGAGAAGATTATATTCCTAGGATGAGTGATCAAGAAGGGGCGGATATACATGAAAGATAATGCAAGAGACATGATTCAGAGAATATAGAAGCCAAACAACAAAAAAGACATACAGAGGATAATGGGGGATTTTTAACTACTACAGAACATTTATACCCAACATCGCGGGAAAAACTGCCAAGATAATGCAGCTAATGAGAAAATAAGTGCCCTTTATATGGACTTGGCAGGAGCAGGAGGAACTAGATAACATAAAGGAGGAATTAGCAAAGCTACCATCACTAAATACGCCTGACTGCAATGAAACATTCATCCTAGATTGTGACACTAGTAAGGTAGCAATTGATGCAACACTTGGACAAATGAAGAACAATACAGTTTTTAGCTGTAAACTGAATCCAAGTGAGGAGAACTATGGATCAACAAAGCTAGAGATGCTTGCCTTGATCAAATGCATGAAAAAAATCAGGCATTTCTTAATCAGACAAGAATTTAGGGTCTGCACAGATAACAGCAGCCTAGCATGGCTCAAAAAGTTCTTAGGATAAGTCAGGAATAGTATTGAGATGGATCAAATACCTAAATGAATTCACCTTTACCATCAAACACAAAGAGTGACATTGCACACTAATGCTGATTTCTGGACCACACTCCTGGAGTACCAAAGAGACGCAGCCAAAGAAGATGGGGAGAGAAAGAAGTTTCAATTCCTACCACATATGGAATATGAAGAACTGCTTGAAATAAACATTGATAAGAAGGGACAAGGAAGAGAAATCAGAAAATGAGATCATAAAAAAACAAAAAGATGATTTTATACTGAGTGAGATCATAAAGAAGCTACAGGAACCAAGCCTAAAATTGTCGAAATTAACAGCAAGCTACTACAAAAGGTACAAATGGAAAAGAAATAAGAATGGACTCCTATACATGGAAGCACACAAGAACAGGATTGCAATACCTGAATATTACAAATGAGATCTAATAAGGAAAGTGCCTGAGAAAGGCCATCTATGCATTATGCAATCCAAGAGTACCTTCAATGCAAGATTTATCACAACAGCAGTGAGAAAAGTCACAGAGGAGATAATCAACAAGTGTACAACATGTCTCCTTAACAACAAACAGCATTTTCCAATGCAGAGGGCACTTCTAGAGAAGATCATAGCAATACAACCCAATAAAATTGTGCATATAGATCTAGAAATACTGTCAAAAGATGAAGAGGGCTACCAACACTTACTAGTAATGGTAGATAACTTTACCACATACACAAGAATGATCCCAATGCAGAACTCTACGGCAGAAACTACTGCAGAAATAGTAATGAAAGAATGGATTTAGAAGTTTGGACCCATGGAGACAATAATCACAGATAAAGGGCCACAATTCAAAAGTAATCTATTCCAGGAAATGTCACTTTGACTGGAAATAGTAAGTGAAAGGACAACAGCTTATCACCCACAGGCGAATGGCACAGTAGAAAGGTTGAACAGGACACTGATCAAATTGATAAGAGTTACAACATCAAGAATAGGAGGTCATAAGTGGCATGAAGTGATCAAATATTTTTATAATACATCCATACACTTGATGACTGGAATAACACCATTTAAGGCAATGCAATATTTCTCCTACAGTGAAAAAATGGATAATCAGTACATATATCAATTAAAAAGTCAAATAACAATGTGCCATAACACAAAGAAATCCGCTGTAAGACAACAATGAAACTATAATAAAAAATTCTATGGTCATGCACACAAAATAGTTGACACAGTATATGCATTCACACCAATGAAATTAACAGACATGAACCAGGTCTGAAAGTTAAAAATGATTTGGTCAGATCCATATAAGATAATGCAAGTACTACCAAATAATGAGTATATGCTAAATAATGGCAGATTACTGCACTTTCAAAACCTAAAATGAGCAATGGCAGACATTGAAGAGTCTAGACTAGACAAAAATGTGGAATTTAAAATAAATCAAATTAATGGAAATGAAATTATGTATGATATGAGCAAACTAGTTTACTGGAAGAAGGTTTTGACAAGGAATTTGAAAAAAATATCAGTAACAAAAAATTTACAAATGAGAGAGCTGCCAAGGTGAGCAGTGAGAGATAGATATATATATGACCCCAAGGTGTGGGGTCTAAACTTACTTACTGAATTTATGCAAATCAAGAGAGATGCAACAGCAACAACTGAGGAGCAAAAGAGTGTGCTGAAACCAGAGAATCAAGGAGATGGCAATGTCCAATCCGCAGAGAAGAATATGAAGAAGGTCTTGAACCAGACATCAAACAGAAGGCAAAAGGAGCAAAAACAAACAACTGACTAATTGAAGACGCAGAGTGAGAAGGCATCAGAGTAGTCCCCAATGCCAATTCAAGGGCAGGGAGACAAAAAGGCATAATGCCTCTCCTGCTGGAGATCTGCACCAGCAATTCGAGGGCAAGCAGAGAACCCCAGAGATCTGCAACACTGTTTTGAGGGCATGCAGAGAACTGGCACAAAGCAGCTCAACTTTCCCTCTAGTCAACCTTGCCAATTCAAGGGCAGTGTGATAATTGGAGTTCCTGGGGAAGGTGTGAGTGGGCAAAGAACCATACACATACAAAAGTGATTTGAGGCTGACGTATCTATGGATCCCACAGCTGGTCAATTGCTGAAAGAGTCAACTGAGAGCCAACTTGATGGCGACTCAGTTGAAACCATCAGCATGGACTCACTGGATGGTGAGCTGAGAACCTGTAAACCACTAAGGGTTACCCAGCTACATGCCCCTCAGAGACTACATCAGATAGAACCATATGCTCAAAAGAGAGAGAAAAAAGGATGTTGAAAATAGATGGAGAGACTCTGCACCCCTATTTCATGGGAACACTAAAAATGAGGAATAATGCATATGAAAAGCTGTCACTGGAAACAAAAGCCCATATAAGAAAAGTAGTGAAAACAGAGGGCAGCAATCTACCCATCATGCTAGAAGCACAGAAAAGACCAATGATTAATATGATAATAAGCTACCAGAGAGAACTGAATGAGACTGCAGAAAGACCATATATGTGTGGCATGGTGCATGTAACATTTGACAAAATCTTCACACTCAAAACTGCTCAAGGAATCATGGCATATGTAGAACAGATAGCAAGAATACCAGAAATCAACATTGACAAGGGGAACTTAATGATTATTCACATTCTCAAGGAAAAAGAATATAATAAAAATTTAGAGAAACAATTGGATCAAACACTCAGAATGGCAAGAGTCCAAGGTATAAGGATAGTGATCATCAGAACAACAACCCTTGAAGAACTGCCACAATTTCTGGGCAATTTACAAATGTGAGTGGAAAACGTATTCCTAGGGGAAAAGTTAGCAACAGAAACCAAGATAGCAGAGTTGATACCTCTTGACCTACAAGTAGATTATTGGGTAGCCTACTGCAGACTAATGGTAGATCCTTGCATAGCAATAGAACTATTAAAGCAGATAAAAATGATTGAACTAACAAAAATGCAGAGGGGATGGAAAAAGCCAATATGTTACTTATCAAGTGCAGCCTCACACAGAGACACATCAACCTGATACAAGAGATATAGAAAGAAATGAAACTGCAGAAGAAAACAAATGAAGAATGAAGAATAGCCTGAGATACATATAGAACCTCAATCTAAAAGATACCATAAAACAATAGAGGTAGCACTAACAGAGATAAACAGAGCATATGAGCTGAATTCAAGTAAGGATTTCAAAAATATGATATTTGAAGAAAAGAATGCCTCAGAGATTAGATTCAGAACACCCACATGGCTGCTAGCAAAATTCACAATGCAGGAGCAAGAGCTATGACTACCAATTTCAAGAGCAGGGTGACACAGATTAACATCAGCAAAAAAATATGAGATAGCAATGTCCCTGATAAACACTCAGACAAAAAACTGGCTACTCAAAGGACACATTGAGAAACTGACATCCCCAGACAAAATCAAAAAACCAATGCAAGAAATTGAGAAATTGATAAGCAGAATAATAGTTAACAAGATCCCAATGTGAAAGACGTCAACAGTAGATATGGTAAACATAATGGGAATAGCACTGGAGGAAATAACAATATTTGATGAACCCATGAAGAAATATATGTGGGGTGCTACATTGGAAACATGGCTGAGGCAGGTTCAAACAGAGCCTTGGTTAACAACTAAAAAGATCATTAAAAGAAAAATCATAGATACCAAGGAGATAGTCAAAGTAATGAAGAACAAAAATATACAACAGATACTTGAATAGGCAATGAGAAGGAGAGCCTGTGATGCACATTTGTTAAAATAATCAAAAGTGCTGAAATGATGCAGAGATGAGGTATTCAGAACCTGTTGAAGTGTGTGAAATGATAATGAAAACACAAAAGGAAATTCTCAAGGAGGAGGAAATATTAATGTCAACACAACTGATCTTATCTCTGAAGATGCAACAACAGATTGACAAAATCAACATAGAGAAATGGGGAGCCTCCACACCAGAGCATACAATGGAATGGATTGACACTGACAACGAGAGATTTTTGGTCGAAATAAAAATAACAAAAGAATCCGAGGATATTTATTCCAGGAATTACCAGTATGTAAAAGAGGAACAAACAGTCGCATTGATGAAACTCATGTTCATGGAGGCATTCACCAAAACGGAATTAGAGTAACTGTTTATACCCTACAATCAATTAGCCATGGACGTGGAATGTATCACATCAAAATTAGAGATAAAAGACAATATTCAGATAAAGATGAGCAGAAGAGGACTAATGCAGATCTTTTGGATATGCTAAAAGACAGTAAAATGAACTATCCAGCCACAATCAGATTGGCAATGGCACTGACAACATCAGAAGATTAATGCCTGGTAGGGGATGCTACATTGGTCTGTTACTCTTGTTAATTACTATTAGTATTGCCAAACTATCACCCTCATTGTTTTTTACTATTTTGTATTTATGTATAATTTTTTTCACTTCTGGAGAGATGTTGTCATATGAATTTTATCTAACTCTTCTTGTAGCTATAAAATAGGGGTGCAGCTTTTCCTTTCCTATTTTTGTCATTCTGCTTTCTCAGTCTTTGGACCTAGAGGACTGTCTCATATATGTTCTGTTTGATTGTGTTGGTTACATGAATGATTATGTATGTAGTGTGGGTATTGAACTCTTAGTAGGTTGTTATGATATATCAATTTGTGAGTCATCACTGATTGTCTCAAGATCAGGGTCTGGTAATTGACCACTGATATTCTTTTCCATAATACCTATGACCAGTAGGTATTGAGGAGGACTATTTTGGTTAGCTATTCACACTTTGCCAAGTAATTGGCATGGGATTTTTTGGTGGGATTCTTAATTTACTATTTTTGTCACTATACCTGGTAATTGGTGTGTGGGACTGCAAATTGTTTTTACACTGTGCATTCTATTTGTGAAGTGCTCTGACCACTCATCCTGAAATTGACATTTGGTTGGCATTCTCCTATGTATCCTCTGCATGCATTTGTAAAATGTACCTCCTTTATCTGCCTGGCCAGTAGTTTGCATTTGGGTGAGGGTGTTTTCCTTCTTATCCATCTTCTTGGATTGCTTGAGTGATGTCCAGTAATGGACAGTTGGATGGATGTCCTTCTTCACACTCTTCTGATCTTGTTCAGTCATATGTTTTCTGATTGATTGATAATCATTGTTCCTAAATTCAGTTAAAATATTAATATCCCATATTTCTGGATCATATCTCAGTTTATTTTTTATTGTCCTCTGTGGTATTATTTTCTATTCAATTTATCCACTATTAAGTTTATATGAGAATTCATCTTTAAATTCTTCTTCACAACTGCTGTTGAGATTGTCCATATTTACATAAGTGATAATTGAAAATTCAGCATTCTTATCAAATGTAACTTGTTCAATATCACTAGTTGCTCATTTTAGATTTTGGAAGTGTAATATCCTATCATTTAGTTGATTGTCATTGTTAGGTAATACTTGTTGTATTGTGTATGGCCCTGCAATGGTGTTTTTAATGTTCATACCTGGTTTACATCCTGTGTTCTCATTAGTGTGTATGTGTATACTTTATCCCCTTTTTTATGTGGTTGTCCATACATCTGGAAATTCTGTTCCTGTCTAGTTGCAGACTGTTTTCCATTGTGACACATTGCTTCATGCATTCCTGTCATCTGATCCCTTAATCAATTTATATAGTTGTTATCTAATTTTTTAGTGTAACTATGATATTGCATTGAGATCAGTGTTGTTGCCTTGAGTGGTGCCATTCTGGTAGTTGAATGCATTGATGTATTGTAGAAATATTCTACTATTTCCAGTACTTCTTGCCAATCTCTTCCTTAAATTCTTGATATAAATACTCTAATTAATTTTATCATTGTCAAATTTCATCTTTCAACAGCTCCATTAGCTTGTGGGTGATATGCTGTGGTTCTCTCAATTGAGAATTCCAAGAGACTTGTTAGCTCCTAGAATAATCTGCTTTCAAATTGTACCTCTCAATCTGAAATGAGAATTTCCATGGCTCCAAATTTTACAATCCATTTTGTCAATAGTTTCTCTGCTACTGCTTTCACTGTAGTTGTTTCTATTGGTATCATTCTTGCATACTTGAAAAAATTATCAATTATTTTTTATCTATATTGTTTCTCTTCATTTCTATAATGCCTATATGCCATTTTCTATGTACTTTTCTTATCAATTCTTGTATAAAGTACTATGGTATTATGATTCTTAGTGGTTTGCCCTCAAAATACAGTAATCTGTTTTTATTAATTTTCCATTTGTATTTTTGAAAAAAACTGTTAGCTATTTTTCTAAGCATTGTTTTGTTGTTAATTTTTTGAATATTTCAGATAAGATAATGTCTGTTTTTTGTTTCTCTATATTTTGTTTTCAGTTATTTCCTTTTATATCTCAATCAGTAGTATTGGTTTGCCTTTTTTATCTGCATTTATTTCTGGTGAGTTTTCATATTCATTATGTGGCAGAAATTGGAATTGTTTCTTATCAACTTCATTTTTCTCCACATCTCTCTAGTACTCTGGTAAAGGAGTCCAAAATTCAGCATTATTATGTAATGTACCCTTTATATTTTCAATTTTAAACTTAATATTTTCTAGGTACTTGATCCACCTTGATACAATTGAGGATTTATCTCCTGAAAACTTTTTTAACAAGGCCAATCAAATTTGCTTGTTCTTGGTTTTTCTATGCTTCTAATCATATCTTGTGCATTATTGCTCATCTTAGTTTTTCTTTTTTCTACTTCTCTTCCCAGAATTATGATCTGTTTTTTTAATATTTCACATTTGATCCCATTAACTCTTAGACCTACATTATTTAGATTGTTAGTAGTCTATCAAGTTTATCAATATGTTCTTGAAATGTATCACTTGCTTGAATATGTTTTCTATGTACATGCTCACTCCATTTCAACTTTCTTGTTATTTTGCTTCAATACTTTTGTGACATGTCTATGAAAAGTTGCTTGTTTCTGGACCTCTTCTTACTAGCAATATTTTCAGTAGTTCTGTAGTGGCAACAATTTCTCCATAAATGAAAAGTTTCTTTGCTTGAAAAGATTTTTTACAATTACTATCTTTCTTTGTCACTTAAATGTTAATATTTTTCTTTGTTTAAATATGCAATTTTATAATCTTTATCTTCTTCTTGTGTTATATTAATATTCTTGACATTGTCTTCCTTCAATAAATTCATACTATTTTTTTCTGTAAATATACTGTTCAATATGTAGCATTCCATATTGGTATTGTCCCCTTGCCCTGTTTTGCTGTACATAAACTCAAAAGTAATGATATTTCTTTGTATTGATCCCTGTTTGTTCACATAGCATTATTTCCAGTGTATTTAATTGTCTGTTTCTATAGTGTAAATTTTCAATTTATTCAGTTGTAGTTTAATGTCCTCCATTAACTTGAATGTTATTATCTTATCTTCATTCTTTTCTTCATTTGTTGATAATGTCTCCTCTTTGTTGTGTAGTCAATTACATGCCAATGCTTATATATGGCGTTCAGACTCTGCAATGCACCAGCAACGTTCCAGAGATACAAAACGAAGGTACTTAAGAACAAGACACATCAAATGGAAGAGGGAGTCGACGCCTATATAGATGACATCATAGTCACAAGTGACACAGTCCAAGAACATCTGGAAAAATTGGAAAGGACGCTAACGATTTTGGAAAATGCGGGACTCTGAATTAATGGTAATAAGTGCAACATCCTGAAGGAAAAGATAGTGTTCCTCGGAAGAACGATAGAAAAAGGGAGGATATGCATGAAGGACAATGCCAGAGAGATGATCCGGAAGATAGGGAAACCAAATAACAAAAAGGATATACAAAGAATCATGGGATTTTTCAATTACTATGGAACCTTCATCCCAAACATAGCTGAAAAACGGCAAAGATGACTCAATTGATGAGGAAGGCAGTTCCATTTGTATGGACGTGGCAAGAACAAGAGGAACTTGACAACATCAAAGAAGAGCTCGCGAAATTACCTTCCCTCAACACACCTGATTACAACGAGAAATTTATATTAGATTGTGATGCAAGTAAGGTGGCAATTGGAGCAACATTGGGCCAAATGAGAAATGGGAAAGAAGTACCCATCCAGTTCTTCAGCCGCAAGCTGAGGGCCAGCGAAGAGAACTACGGCTCCACTAAAGTAGAAATGCTCACACTGATTGAAAGCATCAAAAAATTTCGACACTTCCTCATAGGAAGGGAGTTTAGAGTATGAACAGATAATAGTAGTCTGGCCTGGTTGAAAAAGTTTTTGGGAGATAAATCCGGCATAGTGTCCCAGTGGATCAAGTATCTAAATGAATTCACATTTACGATTGAACACAGAAAAGGCACATTACACAACAATGCGGATTTTTGGACATCACTCCCAGAGTACCAAAGAGATGCAATAAAAACGGATGGAGAAAAGAAACAATTTCAGTTCCTGCCACACACTGAATATGAGGGGCTACCAGAGATAAATGTCGATAAGAAGGGCCAAGCAGTGCTACTGATACTCATAAGAAGAAGATCAAAGAGCCGCGAACAACACTATCTAAACATTATCTAAAATAACGGCAGGATATTATGAACATTACAAGTGGAAGATCAACAAGAATGGACTGCTATATGTCGAAGCCGGAAATAACTGAATCACAATACCAGATTACTTTAAGAGGGAACTAATACAGAAGATCCATGAGAAGGGCCATTTAGGAATAANTACTGAACAATGAATACATGCTAGATAACAATAGACTTTTACATTTTCAAAACCTGAAGAGAGCAACAGCAGACATTGAAGAAACAAAAATAGATTACAACCCTGAATTTAAAATATGNGCGAGAATGGTCCTGATGTGGAACACCACAGCAGAAACCACAGCTGAGCTAGTTTTAAAAGAATGGATATTGAGACTGGGACTGATGAAGACGATCATAACAGATAAAGGGCCTCAATTCAAAAGTGGACTGTTCCAAGAAATGGCAAAATTATTGGAAATCACAAGCAAATGAATAACTGCCTATCACCCTCAGGCAAATGGAGCAGTGGAGCGACTTAACTGAACATTGATTAAGCTGATTAGGGTGGCTACAACATGAATAGGAGGAAATAAATGGAGAGAGGTTATCAAAATGATTGAATACTACTACAACACCTTGGTACATGCAACAACTGGACTATCATCATTCAAAGCCATGTTCAGGAGAGAGGCAACAACCCTGCTCTCGATGCAGTATACCAATTACATCAAACTAGTAGACACAAACCAAGTCTGGAAGTTGAAAATAGTATGGTCCGGCCCTCACATGGTAACACAAACACTACTGAACAATGAATACATGCTAGATAACAATAGACTTTTACATTTTCAAAACCTGAAGAGAGCAACAGCAGACATTGAAGAAATGAAAATAGATTACAACCCTGAATTTAAAATATGCCAAATTAATGGCAACGAGGTCATATACAATATGTATGATTTAGATAGTGTACATGAAGAAGAATTCGATGATGAATACACAGCAGAGATCAGGGATGATGACCTGAGTCGAAGAATACTGCCTCAGAGTGCAGCAAGAAATAAACCTATATATGACCCTGAGACATGGGATATAAATTTATTAACTGCATTTAGGAAACTAGAAGGAAATGATGCACCCACCAATGAAGAAGAGAGTGTGCAGAGCCCAGCAGACAGAGGGACTCTCAACAACAAACAGGAGGAGGAGGATACGAAGAAGTTCTCAAACCAGAAGTTGAATCAAAGGCAGAAGGGACGAGAACAAAGAGCTGATGAATAGACGACGTAGAGTGAGACGGCGTCCTAGTAGTCCTCAAGGCCGATTCAAGGGCAGAGAGACAAATGGACAAAAAGCCTCTCCCACCAGGGATCTGCACCGCTGATTCAAGGGCAGCGAGACATGCGGAGTTCCAGGAGAAGGTGTAAGTGGTGGAAGAACTGTGGAGATACGAAAGCAATTCAAGGCTGACGTTATCTCATCTGGAACCACAGCTGGTTAAGTGCCAATAGGAGTAACTGTGAGCCAATTCAAGGGCAAAGCAGTAGAAAATATCAGCACAGATTCACAGCCTTCAGACTACCATTAAGGATGACCCAGCTACACGCCTCCTCAGAGACAACATCAGAAAGAACAGTTAGATCAAAAGAAAGAGAAAAACAAATGTCAAAAATAGATGGGGAAACACTACATCCGTATTTTATGGGAACTTTGAAGATGCGCTACAATGCATTTGCAAAGTTGTCACCAGAAACAAAGATCCATATACGGAAAGTCGCGAGGGTCGAAGGAAAATTCTTACCAATCATGCTCAATGCCAATAATAGGCCAAAAGTCAACGTCATTATCAGCTATCCACAGGAGATGAACGAAATGCTAGAGAGGCCATACATGCGCAGTACGGTGCACATTGTATTTGATGACGCATTTACACTAGATACAGCCCTAGCAATAATGGCATATAAAGATAAAATTGCAGAGATACCAGAAGTTAATATGGATGCGGACAACCTCACAATCATACACATTCTAAAACAGAAAGAATACACGAAAACATTAGAAAAGAAAGTGGATGATACAACAAGGATGGCAAGAGTACAAAATGTCAGAGTTGTACTAGTAACAATAACTACACAAGACGAGATTCCTGAGCACTTAGAAAATGCATGCAATTTAAGTGAAAACATCCCATGGGAGAAGACAGATAGGAATACAACGATCCCAGAGCTGATATGCCTGGATTTACAGATAGACTATTGGGCACAGATCTACCGAATCATGGTAGACCCATGCATAGCAATCGATCTTTACAAGCAAACAAAAACCATAGAGTTGACAATGGATACGGAAGGAATTGAGAAAGCAAACACACTGTTTATAAAGTGCAGCCTCATGCAATGTGAGGAACATCTACAACAAATTCAAACGATTTGGAAAAACATGAAGTTACAACAAAAAGTAGAGG
>CABFPE010000124.1:1548188-1566551 GCA_900660155.1 Hofstenia miamia | reverse complement strand
CTGAGGTTGTGAACAGACTTTTAATTAACTTGACAATCAATATGGGAGCCTCTGCTTCCATAATAAGGAACACCTGTTGTGACAAGCTTTGCTTGGAAAGAGAGAGTCCATCACTGTCTACAGCACCCTTGCTGGATGACTTGGGAAATACTATCTCATTGAAAGGTCAGATAAATAACCTTGAACTACAAATTTGCCAGGAGTGTTTCCAAGTGGATCTCACTGTTATAGACACTTGTGATTGACCCTTGCATGTGATATCATCCTCAGCAACAATTTCCTCAAAAAGAACGCCTGTGTTATAGACTATGGAAATAATACTATCTTGATCCACAAAAGTGAGCCTCAGGAGGAGCTTACTGCAATCTGTAACAAAGAAATTTTGTTAACACTATCTGAAAGTATTGTTGTTGAACCCTGGCACTAGCAACAAGTCACTGTCCTTACTAGTTCTCCTTACAAGGGCAACATTATGATCTCTGGACAAAAAGGGAAACCCCTTCCAGGCACACACTTTTCTCTGGACCTCTGCCATTTCTCCCATGGCAGGACTTGTATCACTGTGCTCAACAGTTCTGCTCATCTGATCCAAATGGATCCAAACCACAATCTCTATCATTGTGACTCTGGTCTGACTTGAAATGAAAGCCGCCATTTGTCTGCCTGTTCTCACCACAATTCACGATCTGAGTAAACCCTGCAATCCAGTGTGGATCCCAGTGGCTCAATTAGCACTGGTAAGGCCATTGGGGAACAATATGCAATTACAACCAAAAGTGATCTCCCCATTCAGTTGCCAGTTCAGCAAGTGCCAGAGAACCTACATGCAGAGTACAAATGGATACTCAGCAATCTGATAGAGAGTGGTATCATTCAGAGCAGCAACAGCCCCTATGCAGCACCCCCAGTGTTTATTTGGCAAGGTGAGAAGTTACACATGTGTTGTGGAATGGGGCCAACATCCTTGAACCAGGGATCATGGTGTATATGGATGACATCCTCATCACTGGACACACATTTTCTGATCATCTAGATAAATTGGGTTGCACTCTCAAGATCCTGTGTGACTCTGGTCTCCAGGTCAACAGCAAAGAGTGTTCTCTTATTTTTCCATGTGTTACCTTCTTTAGAAGGGTAATTGAACCAGGAAGAATTTTAATAAAGAATAATGTGAAAGACCATCTTGACCATATTGAGACTCCACACTTTTGCAAGGATGTCCAATGCTTAATGGGCTTTCTAAATTACTATGGCTCATTTATTCCTGAGCTGGCTAACCAAACTAAGCATATTTCTAGCCTACTCTGGAGGAACACCAAGTTCTGTTGGAGCTGGGCTGAGCAAGACAAGTTGGACTCTGTGAAGTTAGAACTGAGCTGGATCCCAAGTCTAAACATGCCCACCTACACCAAAGAGTTTTTAGTTGATTGTGATGCAAGTTCCATTGCCATCAGTGGTGTTTTAAGTCAAACCATCAGCAGTCAAGAAAGCCCTGTTCAGTACTTCAGCTGGAAGCTCCAAAGTGCTGAGTTAAACTATGGGGCCACTAAATCTGGGATGCTAGTGCTCATTGAGAGCTTGAAGAAATTTTGATTCTTCATCCTAGTTTGCCAGTTCACTGTACACACTGATAACTCTGTGCTAGCATGGCACAAGAAGTTCTCTGGGGACAAATCAAACATCATCACCCAGTGGATTGAATATCTGAATGACTTACCTTTACAATCCCCCACTGTCCAGGGAGGCTCCATCTTGATGTGGACTATTTCACTGCCCTCCCCAGCTACAAGCAAGATCTCAGGAAGCCATCTGGTGAGAAGACTCCATTTGGGTTTATCCTGACCTATGAGTACAAGCTCCTTCCCAAAATCAATGCTGATCAGAATGGGAAAGTGATCCTCCCCATCCTTGTGAAGGAAGAAATCTCAGAGAAGGAAATTGCTGTCCATCAGCAAAATGATAGGATCCTGTCAGAAATCATCACAAAAGTGAATAATCCAAATCATGCTTTAAGCTATGCTGCCAAGAGGTACTTCCAGTGCTATCATTAGAAGGTTACTGAAGCTGGGCTCCTGTATCCCCATAGTCAAAACAACTGGCTGATGATCCCCAAGTATTTCAGGAGGGATCTCATCTGGAAAATCCATGAGCATGGTCATCTAGGAGTCATCTAGACCAAGAGAACTTTCAATGCTTGCTATGTAACCATCAGAGTACAAGCTGCTGTCCAAGATGTGATCAACAAATGCAAAGCATGTTTGCTTCAGGGAGCTGGACACTTCCTGGAGCAAAGAACCAAGCTTCACAGGTGAGTTGCTGAATGAACCAATGAAGTAGTCCATATGGACTTGGAAAAATTATTGAGAGAGGAAAAAGGCTTTCAGTATCTTCTGGTCCTGATTGACCACTTCACCAAATACATGAGGCTCATCCTGCTCAATAGTACTACAGCCAAAGCCATCAGAGAGAAAGTCATGAAGAAGTGGATATTTAAGTTTGGACCTATGGAGAGATTAATCTCTGATCATGGTCCTAAATTCAAAAACAACCTGATTGCCAACCTCATGTGAGAGATTGTACATGATTTCACTACTGTGTATCACCTGCAGTCAAATGGTGTCATTGAGTGATTAAATCACACCATCATTAAGCTAATAAGGGTAGCTCTGGCCACTGTCTATAATGTTCCTGGATTACAATGAACACACAATAGAGAATTTCGTGAACCAGATGCTACATGAGTTTCAGGAAGTGCATCTTACCATATGCTGAAATACCAATCAGTCAGTTATTCACCAAAGAAGAAACTTTAACAAAAAATTGTACAGTGAACCACACAAGCAGGGAGATTCTGTTTTCACATACTTCCTTTGTCAGATTACTGATGCTAATCAGGTGCAGAAACTTGCCACCAATTGGCAAGGACCTTTTGTGATCTCAAAAGTATTAGACCACCACTGGTACTTACTAAATAACAGTAAAATCCCCCACTTCCAGCAACTTAGGCAAAATATTAAGGATATAAATAACACAGTCATTGACAATAATAATGAGTTTTCCCTCATCAATGATGGTGTAAATGAAATTGAGTATTATAACAACCTCACTGAGTGTGAGGAGGACAACCTTATGCAGGTTGAGTATGATAGTAACCTTGGTAATAGTAACAATGCTATAGCTACTCATATTTTGCCTCTGAGAAAGGCTAGAGATCAGAGATATCTAGATCATTTAAATACCCAGGTTTGGGACCTTAACCTTATATCTTTGTTTAGTAACCATGAAATGATCAGAGAACAACCCATCAACTAGAGGCTACATCTGAATATTAATGAACCCATGAGACAAAACACTGAGATGAACAGACAAGAGCACCTCATGTAAATGCTCACCTTTGGGAGCATGATTCCTGTGACTATGCATGGAGACAACTCTCTGTGCAGGAGTGGACCTCAGACAACTATGCATGGAGACAACTCTCTGTGTGGGACTCTGAGGAGACTAGAGTGCCCTTTGCTCACATTAGTAATCTAACCCCATCCCAAGCTGACTCAAAACCCTTTCCTAGTCCCAGTCCCTCCTCCCATGATTCAACCAGTGTTAGATCCAGAAAAGCAGAGGAGAGGAAAGCAAAGACGTCAAAGGTTGGAGAAGAGATTTTACATCTGTATTTTATTGCTAAGCAAAAGGCTGTCCATTTGGTCCAAGATAACTTATCTGATGAAACTAAGAATATGATGTGATGGACCTTCAACACTAAGCCACTTACATGTTCCCTTTTATTATCAATGTGAATGCAGGGAAAAAAATTAATACCATCATCTGTTATGATTTGAAAATGCAGGGTGGTATGCCACAACCATACTGTAGGAGCACCATTCATATGATGTTCTATGAAGACTTTAACTTGTCCCACCTATGCCAGCTCCTGAATAGCAAGGAAAAGATCAAAAAGTTTGAATGCATTAATATTGATTTTGATAATCTACTAATCCTCTATTTCTTTTGGTTGAACAAAGTGACCCAGCAACCATGTTATGCAGAGGTCTCATCATAGGACAATGTATTAGCCAAGGAGATGGTCAAAGAAGCCCAGAAGTCATTATGCTTCCCTACTGTACAGTTACTACTGCAAATTTAACCAAGCAATGGGGGGCATGTAGAGTCACTCAGGGCCCTTATTTTATTTTTTTAATGGCAACTTCCTTGTATTAATTTGGTGCTAATTATTGATTTATTTCAGTGATTTTAATGATTTTAGTGTTTTTGAACTTAAGTTTTGAATTAGTTATTAATTGTCCCCTCAATCAAGTTGAATGTGTAATTGCTCATTTGAATTGCAAGGGAATTGAAGTGAATTTTGTAAAACCGTAAATATTTACCTTTTTCTTGTATATAAGTAGGGAAATCATTGTAGCAAACATCAAATAAATTTTGTCTCACTGGATAGCATTTGTTTTTTATTTTTATTTAATATCCTTAACCTTTTTAGCTATGGTATTGATTTAATAAGAATGCATTTGTAAGATCTGGTGATAATGTGGGAGGAACTCTGCTGTGCCTGGGGCAACAACTCACTCCTGGACAGATGGTAGCCCATATTGTGGTTGCTTTATTGTAGCATCATCCAAAATAAAACAGAAATAAGCTGCAAACGACACAGAAGATACTAAGACCAAAAAGAAGTGATTAAAAATTATTATGATTAGATCAAGTGTGATTATTTCAGTTTGATTTGTATATTGCAACCAAGAAAATAACATGTGTCAAAAAAGAGATAATTGTATCTGTTGATAAAAACATTTTCAACTAAATGTCGCTTACATTATTTTTAGCCACCATCTTGGCAGACATTTAAATTTGAATCAACAGGTACTTCTCTTCAAATTACTATAAATAAAAGGATGTGCACACCATCAGAATTGATTTCAACTGAAATTGCATATTACATAAAAATGATTTATGAACTACGGTTTGATTATTATGAAATATATTGTAGAGTCACTCAGGGCCCTTATTTTTGATTTCATTTATTTAATGGCACTCTTCTTTTATTAATTTGGTGCTATTTAATGATTTAATTCAGTTATTTTAATGATTTTAGTGTTTTCAAATTTAAGTTTTGAATTAGTTATTAATTGTCCCCTTGATCAAGTTGAATGTGTAATTGCTCATTTGAATTGCAAGGGAATTGAAGTGAATTTTGTAAAATGGTAAATATATACCTTTTTCTTGTATATAAGTAGGGAAACATTGTAGCAAACTTCAAATAAATTTTGTCTCACTGGATACCATTTGTTTTTTATTTTTATTTAATATCCTTACCCTTTTTAGCTATGGTATTGATTTAATAAGAATGCATTTGTAAGATCTGGTGATAATGTGGGAGGAACTCTGCTGTGCCTGGGGCAACAACTCACTCCTGGACAAATGGTAGCTCATATTGTGGTTGCTTTAGGGCTAAGTATATGTATAGGGAATAAATCACTGTTAACATTGATCAGTTCACACATGCAATTAAGAACAACACAATGCAAATATAATATGCCATTGGCAAATGAAAATACATGGCAATTACATGTGATTATATTTTATTTAATGAGCTGAGATATGAAGAACACTGAGTTAATTTGTTTATTGAGCTAGAAATTAATACTAGAGACACACAATTAGCACCTTGGTGAGTAAGCATGGTTTCTCATGATTTGGCTTCAGCTTGATGCTGTGTGAATTAGTCACTATCTGGAATACCTTCTTGGGGAATGGTTTTGGTTTTTTCTATAGTGAAATTGGGGAACTACCAATGTTCATTTGCTTTGTTGGAATGTGGGTCACTGTTGGTGATGGTAAATCTTTGCAACCTTCAGCCTTGCTACAATATTAGTAAAACAAGATTCCAATATTTTCAAAATATGTATGATTTAAATTAAATGACAAAATATACATACTAAAAATTCTAGATATTGTGCAATAAACTATTGCCATATTGATTTGGTGAGATTTGAACTCACAATTTCTGTACAAATGTAAACTTGTGTTTATCTTACACTATGAATCAGTAGTTAAATCATTAATACTACAAGAAAGTAAATGTGAATTATAATCATTTCGCAAAAAACATTAGGCTTAGTAAGTCTTTGTTTATAGAAATGCAAAATTCAACACTTTCACCTAAGGAATGCAAAGCAGAACTCTAGTTGTTCAGTAAAACATGAAATATTACAATTTAAAATTTGAATAAATGTTATCATTGGTTATGAAGTATATAGAAAATACAACATTATTGGAATACAAAGTCATTGGAATATGAAATTAATTGAATATGATATTACTGGAATACATAATTATTGGAACATGATTTTAAAAGAAAATTGACATTTCAATTATATGAAATTAAAAAATACAACTTTAAAATACTACCTCTTTAGCATTGAAAGTATACTATACATATTTTTGGCATCACTTAATTTGTTCCAATGTAAAATGTTCCAATATGTCCCTTTAATGTACATTTATAGACATTTCATATTAAAGCAAAATAAACCAATGTGGTAAATTAGATATTGAATTGAAGATTCTGAGAATAGGATTAATTTAGCATTAAATTTCACGTTGATAATAAATTTTTAGAGCCATTGTGTTATTGTTGTTTTGTAATCTATACTGTTTGTGGTAATAAACTTGAAATAGTTCGTAACTTAAATAGCATCTATATTAACTTCCATTATTGATAAATTGTCTTTTAGTAGTAGTTGTGGTTTTCATTGAATTGTAAATATTAAGTGAATTTCATTTTTAGTATTTATTTATTTACTTGAAAATTCATAGTGTAAATAACACAGTCATACTTATATATGGAAATAGTAGGTCAGACTCCTACCAAATCTCTTAAACATTAAATGATTCAGATGTTACAAGCACTGTAAATATACTTATATAGTTACTGTTTGTTTGCATTATGTGTAAGATAAAATTATTTAAATTCATATTAACAAATAAAGCAAAATTGTGTTATAGACAATATTGGTTTACTAGTGCAATTTTCATGTTTATCAATAATTTTTAACTGAACAAATCTACCTTATTCATAGTTGAGATTAAATATTTCAAATACCACAAACTGGTGTATGATATTAATATTTGTTTGCATTCTACATTTTATCAATAAACTGTCAATTAACATAAAATTTACCTTTTATTGTTGAAATACAATTAAGTCTGAGCATACATCAATAAAAAACCATATAAGGTTCTTCAAGGATACATACTAGGATGGATGCATTTCCTGTCATCAGTTTGTAATCAATTACAATACTCTACAAGACATTCTTTTAGTGGCAGTGTTCATTCATAAACAGAAAACTTGAATTTGATTCCATAATAAAACAATTAGAAGATAACCACTGAAATTAAAATGAATAACTATGAAATGTAGCTTTTTAAATTAAATTTCTTTCATTGCTTTCTATTTTCAATCACTAACATTGTAAATCTAAATCAGCTAACAGAGAACTTTCTTTAAATTTGCAGTAGCAATGCACAAATAGATTATTCTTGATTTAAATTCCAAAACCAATTTTCTCAGAAACATCAATATCTAATTTATCACAGTATCAATTTTGCATTATTGTGGAATGGTCACAAATTTACGTTAAAGGGACAAATGGGAACATTTTACCAGGGTTTTAAAGTCGAGTTCGAGTTACTCAGGCTGAGTTTGAGTTTTTACATTTTGAGTTCAAGTTTGAGTAATTTTTTAAATGAAATTCTGAGTTCAATCAAATTTTTTATAATTCCGAGTTTTTTAAGGTAAAAAACATTTATTTTACAATAATTCTAAGATTAAAAAAAAGTTTTTGTGATTGGTAAGAAAATTGATATTTAAAGAAATTTAATTTTTACAGTATTTTCAAGTGGATTTTTGAGCAAGTTCAAGTTTGAGTTTTGATGATTTCTCTTCTGAGTTTTTCTGATCAAGTTTTGCGAGCTTATTCAAGTTGGAGTTCTTAACATTCCAAGTACTCAAAAACCCTGCATTTTACATTGGAGCAAATTACTTGTCACCATATTTTTAAAATTGATGTCTTTGTTTTTGCCACTTCTATTATGACTCTAATTTGATTGGCTTTATCAAAAATCCACATTTAATTCTTTGGGTTCTGTCTCACTTCCCCCAAACTCACTTCCCCCAAGTGTGATGTCACAAAATATTAAATACCATTAGAGACACAATTTCAATGAAATTGCAATTAATATATTTGAATAAATATATGTATTTCTATACACTCTATTTTGATTAGTTTTCTATGTAGTTAAGATTGCTGAAATATGGAATTACAAGTAAATATATGTAAATATGTTCTATAACTATAAATGTTGAGGTTTGCCATTGCATTTAGTAAACATTTAGAAATCCTTCGAAAATTTGTTTAGATTTAAAATAGAAATTTAATTGTTGATTATTTTTGTAGTTTGTACTTTATTGTAAGAGGTAATAATTTTTTTCAGCATTCATTCATTATTTGTTTGCTAATTTTCTATTATATATCTGATAGATTTCCTGATCAGATAGTATTCATTGTTTGTGCCAACAGACTATTCTATTCTTTTTTGCAGTAATTGAGACTTGTTTATAACTTTGAAAATGTTGAATGTAATTTTTTTATATGTATTTTACTAGAATGTAGAATTAGCAGTTAATACTTGAGTATATTACTCAAGGGGGACCAGGAATCTGGAAAAATCGTAATAATGCATTGGTTTGCTATTCACAAATACAATACAGAAATTTAATCATCCAGGTGTTAAACAAAAATTGCTAATGTTTCTGATTTTTATTTTATACTGTTATGCCTGCAGGTATATTATTTCAAAATTTACAAAAATAAAGAAGCATTCCAAAAGCAGATCCAACAGGATTTAAACCTGAAATTTCCATATTAGAAATGACTGTGTTGTCTTACACTACGAATCTGTAAAATACTTTTTAGAAATCCATAAGCTACCTGAAATTAGTCTGAAGGAAATATGACACAAAACAAATTAGCATTTATATATTAGCTATGAATTATGAAAATACACAGAACAAGGCATGCTAACGCAATTCTTTAATCATCAGGTTAGATCTACACAGTGTCAGAGGTAAAATATAAATATATAATATGTAAATAGTCAAAGCTTATGATTATAACACATATTTACATTTATTTACTTGTAATTCCACATTTCAGCAATCTTAATTACATAAAAAACTAATCAAAATAGAGTTTAAAGAAATACATATATTTATTCAAATATATAATTACAATTTCATTGAAATTGTGTCTCTAATGGTATTTAATATTTTGTGACGTCAGACTTGGGGGAAGTGAGTTTGGGGGAAGTGAAACATATCCATCCTTTGCAACCCAGTTGGTTCTTAAATCTGTCAATTCATAATCTTTTGGCTGTAAGAATTTATCTTACAGCTGTCAGAAAAAGATGTAACTATGGAAATCACTTTTAGCCAATAGCATTAATCAAAAAGCATTATCAATCTGGTAAATAGTAAAATACTGAAAAATATTAAGATAGCTTTTGAAGTTTAGGTAATTGATTAATGTGAAACCTTTGAAAAATTTAGAATATTATATAAATAGGAAGCAAATGAAATGTTATTTTAATGCCTTTCTCATATACTTACTATTTTAACTAGATGTCTTTTAAGCAATGTCCCAATTAAGCTTATTTTAAACAAAAACGACTTTTTTTGACAGTTCTAAGATAAATTTTGATAACAATAAGATTGTGAATTGACAGATTTAAGAACCAACCTTGCAACCCAATCAAAATCAAGTGATATTTCTGTAATAAATAGCTAAGGCACAATTCAATTTACATTTCTCAAATCAAAAATTTGTGGAACATTTATAAACGTAATTTGTTCAAATTTTACATCGGATGAACGATGGCTATAAAAAATGTCGTTATTGATGTAGTAAGTAACAGTTCAAATAGAAGCTTTGGCCCATACCTCTTAATAGTTTGCTTGCGAAAGCATGCAAGCTATGTGAAGTTGATGCTAAATGCGTTTCCTACCGTAAAATACTGAATATTTGCGCTATGTATAAAGTTTTTGTGTTATCTTATATTATCAGCATGGTTTTGTTAGAATTGGTTCGTTGCAAGTAACAAAATTATTTTTGCTTGATTTTTAAACTAGACCTCCGACAGGTACATATCTATTAATCAGTTCATATTTCTTTATTTGGTAAAGCTAGTGCTGTGCTGTCATTGGGTTGGGGAAATCAGAGGCAATGTTTTTGTTTAGCCCTCTAACAACAAGACTTGCGGTAGTATTAATGAGCATATTTTCAACTTCAATAGAAACCAATGTCCAATTTGAATTGGTGTTAATCGCTAAAGACTTTCAACATTTTGTTTATTTGCTTGGAAATAAAACCAGCAGCGAGTCGCATTTGTACTTTGTGTATCAAAAACAACAAATTATTAATTTTGAAGAATACTGCTGCATAATCATATTATAGAAAAAGAGTAGTGATAATTTCTCAACATTGTGCAAAACAGCATATCAGGTTTTAGATAAACAGTAAGAATTTTTATTTTTCACATCAAGTGTTTTCAACTCTGGAAGGGTAAATGATAGTTTATTAAATAAATAAAAAGCCTTTTAACAGGAAATTAATGCCTATTCAATAGTAAATTTCAGCAGTGCGTTGATATACACACTTTATATTATACCGTTTAATTAGTCATGTCTGCGGCTAACCTATGGCTTGCTGATTTACAGAATCAGTCAGACGCCCAATTTGCTTCAGTTGTTGGTCCTTTAAAAAAATACTATCATCTCTCTCTCCTTCGCCAAGCTGTCACCTCTCTTCCAGCGGCAAATCTTCCAATGTTGTCTTGTCATCTCTGGCAAACTCCTTTGCTAAGCTCACCTCCGATTTTTCGTCCATGCATTCTCAAATGTTCTCCTACAGTGGTTCTGCCTCACGTACCATTACTTAATCATCCTGCCCACGTTCTGCTCCTGCTGCTGCTCCCTCTCCTGTGCCGCCACTTGCCCCTGATCAGTCTGGTCCACCGCCTATTCACTGCAATCATCGCCCTCGTCCCTTCCTTGGCATTAGTTCTGCCTTTCAACTGCGTGCTGTTCCAATTACTTCTCTTCCTCGTCCTTCTAGTAAAGCTCGCATCTAATATCGGCTGTTTTGCAAATTCTGTTTCTGCCTCTGAGGTTGCTGATCACCTCCGTTTCTCCTCTCCAATTTGATGACGTACTTCCCATTCCACCACGTACGGATTCTCCATTTGCCTCCTTCAATATTGTCCGCAATCAAGAGTCTCATCTTGCTCTCATGGATCTTGAAGTATGGTCAGATGCAGTCTTGATCCGATACTACCGTCTCTCCGATGCTGAGCACAAATCTTTTGGCCTTCGTTCCCGCCGTCGTGATGCTTCTGGTCGTGATTGACTACCTGCACTTCCTAGCTTGGATCTTACTTCTAATCCCAACTCTGATTTCTCTTTTTTGCTCGCCAATACTCGCAGTATTGTCTCATTAAACCGTCGTCTCCGTTTTTACAACTTCTTGCAGTCTCCTATTGACTTCATTTTCATTACTGAAACCTGGCTTGATCCTTCTCTTGCTGATTTCATCGAACTCTTTCAGTCTTACCTGTCCAATCGTAGTCAGTGTGTCAAAATCAACTCATCTATTTCTTCCCTGCTCTTTAGTGGTGCTCCTCAAGGTTCCGTGTTTGCTGTTCTCTTTTTCCTTGTTGCTATCAACGACCTCCCTCAATCTGTCCTCAACTCATCCTGTCTACTGTACGTTGATGACACTGCGATTTTCAAATTTGGTAGTTTTTTGCCTCTATTATTACCGCTGATCTTGAGCTTTTGTCTACTTGGTCTTCTGTTAACCATCTTGATTTTAGCCCAACCAAGACATGTGGTATTTCCTTTTCTGTATCTCCCAATTCTGATCGTCCTGTGAACTTTTCTTCTCATTATACTCATCTTGAAGTTCAACTTGCTGATATCTTAAATTGGTCTGGTCATGTGTCCTTACGTCTCCGCAAAGCTAATTCTTCACTCTTTGCCCTCTTCCGCAATGTTCCCTTTAATTCCACGGCTGCTGTGAAACTCTCTTTGTTCAAATTCATTCCTCGTGCCATTCTTCTCTATGCTTCTCCCTGTTGGTGGCCTTCCCGTTTCTTGTTCTACTGTATGGAACGTTTCCATAAGCATGCCTTCACATGGATCTCTCCCTTGCCATACAAAGACGCCATTCTCAAATTCTCCACTCTCCCGCTGTCACTTTACTTCCATGCCTCCTCGATCTCCTGGTCATTAATAGACTGCTCACTCGCTAATTGAATCGTGATCATTTTGATTTCATTAAGTTCTCTAATTCCCGCTCCACTCGCTCTGATGATGTTGTCATTTCTCCATTCGTCGTCCCATGAAACATCGCACCCTTCACTCATTTTTCATTCATGCTTGTACTGCTGCTAATTACATCTTGACTCTCAACCCTCCAACAGCTATTGATTTCTTTTTACCCCGCCGAGCTTCAAGAAATCCTATTAGCTGAGCCCTTCTCCAACTTTGACTACTCTTCCATCTGCACCTATTTTATCTCCCTGCGACTGTCCTCGCTGCTGTAGTATATGCCTTCAGCGGCTAAATAAAGTAATTCATTATTATTATTATTATTATTATTATTATTACGAAAATTTTAATTGAGAGTACTTTCGGTACTTACTATACCATCGTCAATCAAAAACAAAAATTATTTGGTGGTAAAATATAAATTTACAAATCATTAATTAATAAAAGTAAAACAAGTGAAGAGTTTGATGACATATATATATATATAGTTCCGCTAAGTACTATGTAAAATGGGTTTTTGGCGTACAAAGCGGGACTTGTAGCAAAAAATCCATAGTACATAGCGGGACTTGGCTTTATTCCATGGCGGTTCCATAGATTGACGAAATTCATTTGGGATGAATGGACTACATAACTACATGAAAAAATATATGACTTTTGATTGTTTTCCCATTACCAAAAATTTTTCAACTTTAATTATAGTCCCGCTTTGTGCCAAATGATATCTATAATTCCCGCTTTGTACTTTTTTACTTATGTAGCAAAAATATGGTTAAATGATGAAGTTCTTATTGAATATATATAAGATGAATGTAAATCTACATTATAACAACAATTTTTCCACATAGAAGTTTGTTATTTTTAGTGCAGTAGCATGCTCTATTCAGTTAATGATAATTTATAAAACAGGTAATTTTTTGTGTTGAAATTGAATAGTGATACATTTTTGCTTTATCTGTTAGAGCTGGGAGCAGCTAATTGACAAATCTAATATTAGATTAATTCATTTTCAATTATTATAACATCTTAGTAATAGAATCAGTGCACCACAGGGCTATGATGTCACTGCGTACTGCATGCAAGTTTTCATGCACACATTACTTGTCACCTCGAGGGCTTCACACTATTTTTTCGAGCAGATAGCCTCATGACTATTCTGAGATGGGACTCTAAGACATCCCTGCACAATGAACGTATAAGTTAGCTCTGTAGAGATGGTCTAGTTGCCGGTGCTGCTGCTGCATAAAGATAAAGAAATTAATTGATATTTTCGAATGTGTTTTCTGTTGAACACTAATTATATGTGTCCACAATACAATCATTACCATAACTTGTTAATTATGGCCTGTAATTAAGAGCTTTGACTGGCAATAGCTTATTGGCAAATGAGGTGACAATCACCTTCCACGTGGCCTCAATTAACTAATTAATTTGTTAACTGGCGTCGAATAGTGATTAATTTCTCGTGATTAATCAGTCCTGATACTTTATTTTATTATTTAATCATGAACAAACTGTTGTATGTTCCCCATACTAGTCCAGAACATAACTTTGTACACAGAGGTATTTATTAGTTTTTTAGTGTACTTAGCGGTGTTTTATAAGTTTTTGTACAAAGTGGGTCTATAAAATGCATTTTCTGTACAAGGTGGGAACTATAAATAATTTTTTGTACAAAGCGGGATATTTATATATATATATATATATATATATATATATAAATTAATTCATATATATATATATATATATGAATTAATTTTTTATTTTGATTCACTTTATTTTAGTAGATTTCTTCCATCTCAAAATATTTATTGTGTGTATTAAAATCTCATGTTTCGTGAGAACCAATCGAATTATCGAATTGGAAATGCCTTAATTGCTGCTATCAAATCTAATAATACTTTACGCTTGCATCATTTTCTTTTTGATGAACATGCAGATGTAAATAGTATATCAAAGCATCGACTTCGACCTTTACAAGTTGCTGTTCAATTAAACTTACCAATAATTGTTTCCATGCTGCTAGACGCTGGTGCATGCCTCGACGTACGTTCACAGGATGGTAGTTCAATTCTACACTTAGCCGTAGAAACTGGCAACGATAAACTAGTACAACTGCTAATTGAAAAGAAATGTGAAGTAAATTATGTTAACGATAAAGGTGAAACGCCCTTGTTTATTGCTGTTGCTATGTCTGATTATAAACTTTGTAAAATTTTAATTGATTCTGGTTCAGATGTGAATATTCGTGATCAGTATGGAAACACAGTTTGCCATATTTTGGCAATTTGTAACAATCGTGAAATTGGTAAGCTAGTTACTTCACAATGTTCAATTGATGCTATGGAATCTGACAACAATGCAGGTTATCCGCCCCTTTATTACGCAATCAAGAGTAACAATAAGTTAATGATCTGTATATTTGTGAATTTAGAATTGCAATGGCCAAAGCAAACGTTAACAATAATTTCGGATCATGAATTGCTGAATTTTATAATTTCACTTGGATATCCGTATTATGCCGATCCGTCTTTGTATGTACGAGATTCAAATAACCCTTTAGAAGCAAAGTTCAAATCACTTTCGGCAAAACCACCTTCCCTTTTGTGGTTTTCATTACAAACTGTAAATAAGCATTGCAGCAGTTCATCAATTGATTGGCTTCCTTCAAATCTTCAGAGAATTTCACTAAACTTCATAAATGCAGAAAATTATTTATGAAATTTGTAAATTTGTTTTTTAAATAAATTTTGTACACTTTGGTAAATATTCTTCGTAAATACTCGTTTCTACCCTGCATTTTTACTTAAATAGAACTATAATTTGTTTTCACAATTCGATCAAATTTCATGTTTCTAACAATTTACTGTTGATATATAGGGACTCTAAGACTAATTTCAAAATACTGAATAATATATCGTAGAGCGAACCTAATTGAACGAAAAATACAATGACTCATTGCGTTATATTTCCGGAAAATTCATTTTTTAAGTTCATGTTCATATAAATTAGAATTTGAATATATTTAAAATCGGAAGTTTGTTTTGCGTTGCACATGCACTGCTTTTGATGCATTTGACGCTTTGAAGTAATCACCCTCCCTGTTTTTTTTAAAGTAGTTATTTTATACCACGGATGAATTCTAAAGCAATCATGTTCTACAGTTGATATTTCAATTTGAACTAGATTTAATGTATATTTATTCAATGAAGACCAGGAATTCTGACTTGGTGCCACGTGAGTCGCACTTGGTGCTTAATGAATTTTTACCTTCTCCTTTGCAGTAAAGCTTGTCTTATGTAGCTTTATCTCATTGTGCATCCTTCCACTTTGCTTCCATCAGTGGGGTGTCAGGCAGTGCCTCATCAACCCTGTAAATTCCAACTATCAGTACTGGCAAAAGAAAACGCAAAAAAGCAAAAGCATTGCTTGTAAACAATCTGCGGACTACTGATGCATACCATGCGCAAACTATTCTTGTGAAGCAATATGGTGTGATATGTACCAGTGTTCTATAAATATGTCTGTGTTCTACTCACTAATATTCGTATCTAGTGTCATTAAAAGTTCCAACGTTAAATTTTTTTACAATCAGAGTATTCGATATTTTCTAGCTTTGTAGATAGTGTGCTCCAATAAAAAGCGCGATATGACCAGTTTGTAAAACACTAGATATTATTTTAAACAAGTTATATAATTTTGGCCTTTGATATACCTAAACTACAATTACATTTGTACTAAAAAATTATTCTCTATACGTACAATACAATTTATCCTTGAAAAATTGCAATCATAGGGCAAATTGTGAAATATTCACTCTAGGAATTAAAATTGAATTTGTTTAGCATTGTTGCCAAACTTTCCAAATTTCTCCCGTAATCAAGAGGCATTAGTTTAAACCGTATTCTGTAGCGTATTTCATTGAAATATTTAGTAAACTTTCTAGTCTACTTATATAGAATTTATTTTAGAAAATGATTTCACGTCATTTGTTTATATTTTATAATAAATAAATATGTATCTTAAATTATGTAAGTTGATTATTCTAAAGTAATTCAAATATAACTTTTGTTACTGATGTTATTTAGTTTCTATCTCATGGTTTCTATGGTAGAAACTCAACTACTTTAATCATGAGTTTAAATTACAAACGCATTGCAAGTACTCTGTGTGTACACGCGTGTATTAACGTGGCTATAATTACATTTAAAAGCTGCAATCTTCGCAATTTCTTTTCACTACAAAATTTAAGCATTGATTAGAGCTACAATGGATGACTGGAAATTTGATAATTAAACCACTGAGTTAAGGTGCAACAAATGGCTCCAGGTGCAATTGGTCAGTGTTCATAAAGGATTCGTATCAAAATTGTGTATTGGCTGAGCTGTGGTAAACTCCGCATAAGTGAACATTGGTTTATGTAATTCTATTTCACATGTAAGATACTACCTGAATCGGTATTTTTCACAAGTTTTGAAAGAGTCAGAGCAAATTTATTGCGCATTATATGTATACAATATCTACAAACTAACACATGACAAAAGAAAATAAACATGAACAAATTACTACAAATTAATATGTACAATATATAATAATATAGTCAATGTTTGAGTGGATGTTTGTGTAGGTGCTCAATGTTGAATGTATGTTTCAAATGCATGAAGTGTATTACCGTCCCCTAATGTATACTGTTTTATTAGAAATAATAAACGGACCTATAATAATTATTAAGGCAACCACAAATTAGCATATTAATATTTAAAATGCTACCTAATGATGTGAAAAAGTGTATTTATGTAGCAAAATATATCAACTTTCTAATTCAACTGCAAAAATAATACTGTAGTACTAAGTAAACAGCAAATACTTTTATGTTCTCAGTACAAAATAGCAATCTATGGACAAAAGATTTCCCAGAAATTCACAATATTAGATTGCATTTCTGCAACTGTTAATCCATGGATGGATCCAAATAAGTTTATAGAGCAGAAACATGTTGGCTAGCTAAGCAAAATTTTAAATATAAGGAACCAAAGCCAAATTTTGCTGTAACACAAAATGTGACTTATTAAACCAAAACAAAAAATTCATTTTGCTGAGTGTTTTAAATGTTTCACCATATAGCATTATTATATTAAATTTCAATCAAAACTGCATTGCAGAAATATATTTTATACAAATCAATTTACTACATCATATAGTGTTGCATGTGTCTATCAAATTCAAGTAAATTTTTAATTGTGAAATTTCAATGAATGTTTTTATATAAAATATTGCAATTGCAATATATTAATGCCAAAAGCGTTGAAAATTTATGCTACAGGTATCAAAATTGTAGAGAAACGTTCATAGTAAAATTATGAATAATTTTACAAATGGCCATGTTAGGTTGAAAATTCTTGATCAAATCAAATTTATTGTATAAAAAATCCAAATAAATTATATAGTTCACATTTTCATAATGCAAACTTAGTTTTATTACATTGTGTTAATATTTTCTATTTGTTTTTTGTATCCATTATTCATTTGTTATATCTATGTTTATTGAAGAATTTTTGTTTCTGAGTTCTGTATTATTTAAATTATTTATGCTATTAAATGTGAATGAGTCTTTTACTATGTAAGTTTTGAGTTCTTTATTTCTTTTTATATAATCCTTAAGTAACGATAAATATTTTTTCTTAATGATACATTTATAGATTATGCATAGTGTTTGGTAATCTATAGATTGTCACGGTATTAAAATTGTATAATTTTCCCTATAAAGACATAAAAGTTCGTGTTTTAGTGTATAATATAATTTCTTAATTGACCAGTTATATATTTTGAATATTAGATAGATTTTGTAATTTAAGTTTTCTTTAAATGAAATTCATTTGTGTTCTTCGTTGTTTAAATACAATAACTTTATTTCGTGTAGCACAAATTTTGATAGACAATTTTTAATATATATATATATATAT
>CABFPE010000124.1:1510480-1534989 GCA_900660155.1 Hofstenia miamia | reverse complement strand
ATATATATATATATATATATATATATATATTGAATACTCTTTTCTAAATGCAGAGTGAACTATTTCAATTTAAAATATGCGGGTTACTCAGTAGAAACAAAATATGCGGGTGTTTCATGGTAGTTGCGGGAATCTTGGAGATTTTAATATCTGCATTTGTATATCATAACAAAATATTTTTTGTAATATGTAGCAACTATTTAATTTATTGACAATATATTCAACTTTTGTAAGAACAATAGACAGATATATGATAAATATTCATAAAATATAATGAATTTTTAAAAATATTTTTGCAAATAGAAAGCCGACTGTGAAGCTTTACAAAACAAGTGTTAGAATCTGAATTATTATAAAGGTAAGCATGGTAACTTATGTATTTTTGTGATAACATTGTGTTAATATTTTTGGGACAATGGAAGATGTAATCCAGGTGAACTTGCGCCTGAAGGCAGGCTGGGCAATTAGTGTTCTGCTCTGTTTGTATATGGAAAAAGATGAAGGCATTAAGTAGCAAATCGCCTGTAAATTTCACTGTTTTTGTGGATTCCTAATTTTCGGACACTATTGCAATCAGATTAAATAATGTCTTGCATTACAATTTATATGAAACCAAGATTCCGCTTGATATGAAATCTTTATGAGAGAATTTTCACAATTACCATTGTTTGCTTATGTGATTCTATTAGAAATATAGTCAGTGTTGTATTTGTAGTTGTTGACCATGTTTTTGCTATTTAATTTGCATATGATAAGGGTATTACATTTCTTCTAGGGTGAAAGGTTGATTTACATTTCAACTGACATTTTTGTCCATTAATCTTTTGGGGTCAGAGCAGCATTTAAAAAGTTTGTGTATAATCATTTAGTTTTATTTCCTATATTTTGCTGGGCAATTCTTGCAGTAGTGCTCATTAAAGATGTGATGTATATTAGTTGCATTTTCAGCAAAAGGCTCATTAAACCTTTGGTAAATGAAGTATAAATAGAAATAACAAAACATGGCCACCAAAATAGTAGTTCTATTTGTACGTGACAAACTGTTACTTTTCTTAAACCTTTTTCATAGCCATTCGGTTAGTGTAGTTAAAATTCTCTTGATTTACATGATTTTTTTCATATTTTATGCATATATTTTCCTGAGTAAATTTACTAACTGTGATTTTCAACTAACCTATTTACATAATCGTTAAGATATCATTTTATAATGCAAACATTGATTTTCAGCAATCTGTCCTTTTTTAAAAAGGGTTTTGTAGTCACCGAAATCTGTTGTATAAAACACTTGTGCGCTTGAAGCTATAGAAAATAGCTATACTTTGCTTTCCCTTTTCTCTACAATGTTAGGCATGTTCATAATAACAATGCTTTACTAAATTGGTGTTTCTTGTTGTAAGGTGTGCGGGTGCAGCCGACTTTAATTCCGTTTATAGCATTGTTGTATTCCATTTTTAACAGAATTTTTTAGATATAAATGTTAATGGTGATTTCGCATTCTATCCGAATTTGCTTTTTCGGAAATACTTAGATATTCAAATAAATAATTCTATTAAATGTGTAGAACAGTAAGCAATCATGCTTAATTATTTCTTGTGTAATTCAATAATGTTTAGCCACTTTGTGCATACAAACGCGATTCACTACTTCAACTTTTGGAGCGGATCGATAAAAGTAATGGATTTGTTTTTAATTCGTCTTCTGCATCAAAGAACGATTCGAGTATGCCACTGGACCAAGCAACTGCTGCTTTCGTTGCAAAGTCGTCTGCAGAAGATTATGGCCCAGCATTACAAGAACAGTATTGGAATGATGAAGATTGACTGATGTTTTAATATAATGTTTCTTTTTAGATCACATATAATGAGTAAGTTAAAATCAAGACAAGTGTTGAATTAGCGAAAATTTTCAATTTATTTTTGTTATTAAACCTATTTCATAGTCTTTTATATATACTTTGTACACTTTTTCGTGTTTATAGATCCGTTGTGTACACCCCGATTATTATAGATCTATTTTTTTTATTAAAATAGACCCGCTTTGTACACACAAAAAATGTTAAACCAGAATTTAAATTTATTGATATATAAACATTAATATATGGTAAACAAGAATTCTAATGTTTTTCTATAAAATGATTTAAATTTCAAGGAGTTTTTCTTAATTATAAGAGTTATTCAAAATTATAAAATAGTAAAAATCTCCCAAAATCCTACTGTGAGAAAGGTCCTAAGTAATACTACAGGCACTAAGAACATCAATCAGCACTGCCCACACGAAAAATTCAGATTATATTGTGAATTAAAACACTACAAACTGAATCTTACAAAACGGATCAATATTTAGATTTTTTAAAATGGTCAATTACTAAAACATTAAAAAAAATGTTAATAATTAATAGCATTAGTTCATATCAATGCTTACCATATCATCTATAATGTACTACATAGACCATTCGCAAAATGCATCAAGAAATCCTGTATGTACTATGGAAATATTAGTCTAAAATCCGCTTTGTACACTCAGTCATTCATTTTAGTAGTGCAAATCGTATTGTATTTTATATAATATATATATATATATATATATATATAGTCTGTCAATGGGTGAAATATTATCTCGCAAATAGCTTTGTGTTTGCACAATTAGCGTCCAATTATATTTAAAAGAAAACCCGAACTCGTGTGCTAACATTTTATTAACAATAGGCCGAAATGATCTCAACCTTTTTTGTTTGCTTCATTATCAGCAAAAATTTTGGCAGGTACATATACTTCTAATTATGTTAATAATCTAGTTGAATTTGCTATTTGTATAAAATTTTGTTTTAATTCCATAGTTTTCGCATTTGAAACAGATGTAAATTTATTCTCCAGGAGTAATTGCTGTTTTTGTGTTAAAATTTCCGAATCCTAGATCAGAATTAAATTTTAGGGCTCTTAGTGTTTTGTAAATTGCATTTAAAGTTATCAGTTTCTAATCTTTTAATCCTTAAATCCCTGAAAACAAACATTTACTTATTAAAACTTACAACCTAAGCAGGAGAAAACAACCATGTTTGTAGACAGACTTCAGACGCAAAACCATGGAGTACGAAGTAAATTCCAAGCTACCAACTATTAGTGTTGCATATTGTTAGTGACTTTTTGTTAATTAACCTTAAACAGCCTGGGGATTTTTGAAAATTTTCATGATAGTATAAAAAAATTTTAAACACTTGTAGCTCTAAAAATATTAAAACTGAGCTCAATCTGAAAGTATCACAAAATAGAAGAGTCTCCTCTTTCTTTTTCACTCTAAATCCACTCACTGGCTCTGTCCCATCGAGGCCCCGCGACCTCTGACTTTGCGCAAGGCACGCCTCAATGGGTTTGGGGTATCTTTGCACATATCAAGAAACAGTCAAAGTTCTTTGTCGCCTCCAGGAGCTCAAAACGTTTTAATATACATTAACACTTAGCATGGAGAGAATTTAAATCTTTTTCAAAAATTTGAAATTTTCAAAGAAAACTTGGTAATCATTTTAACAACCTCTGTCACAGCAATAATCTTTAATAATAATTTTCAAAATTGCATTAAAATTATGTTCCCCAATATACCTACCCATACCCCAAGCTTTTCAAATAGGGAAATAGGCTTATAGAAAATTTCTTGTAAATATGGAAAAACAGTTTGTCCTTTAAAAAGTTAGATGAAATCATTTTGATCTGCCCTTATTTCGAATTACAATATATAATAGGTTTGAAAATTTTAATGAAAGTAAAAGTTGTGAACAAAGTTGTAGGTGTGAACGCTACTAACTCTAACTTTAAAAGCAAATAATTTTATTTACATTTGTTTCTATAGACTTCTCTGCACATTTCAATTTATATTCCATGCCTGATCTTAATTTTTACTTAATTCAGCAACTTTGATGAACATCAAATTACACTAACTAAATGAAATCTTCGGCTTTTCAAATAAGTGATGATGTACTTTAGTTTTTTGTAATTTAAGAAATACAAATGTGGTATTTTTTAACTTAGTAATCAATAAAAATAAGTTTTCCAAATTTTTCTAACTAGAATTACATCAACAAAATATTTAAGAAAACGTTGATAGGATATTATTTTTAGGAAAGTAATTTCAATTGAAAAACGGTTACGACTCTGTTTTCATTTTTTTCATAAAACATTTAATATGTTGTGATTTTGATTGCAACTTTGAAATAAACTGTAGAAAACGCAAGGAGCGCTTAATACAACAGGAGCGACAACCATTCAGTCAGTGAGATAAAATCAAAAGGCTTCATTAATTTATAATGTGTGTATACTTAAATAACTTAAGAAGCAAGAGAAACTTAATGTATTTCATTCTGAAAATAATTTATTTTGCAAAAACCTTTGCAGCAGAATTAGCTTTAGGTCTTCATAGCTTGTTTTAGATGATAAAAGAGTACTTGCACAACAAAAGTACATGATAGCTTTTGATGAAAATTTACAAAAATCATAATTATGTTTAAATTACTTTTGTAGTCTTATAATACATTTGATACCAGCTAAAAGGCAATAAGAATAACAAAATGAAGCAAATTTAGAGAATACATGCGAAGGATTCTGCAACCGTCCTCGATTTACAAGATCCCTAAATTCATTGCAAGGGAACTAGAAATTCTTGTAGCTCTCTGATGCAAGTGTATATAACCCGCTATGTAAAGACCAAATTTCAGTTCATAGGAATTGAGTGTTTCGCTTAAGGCAAGCCATGTAAATTTGTTTACATTCAATTCCCTCAAAATATATTTCTAAGATAGGGTCAAAATTAACCCATACAGTAGTTATAGGGATATCAATATTTCGGCGGTTCAAGTGTTAAATTTTTCTTTTAAATGCATTTGTGTTTGATTACAAATATATGATACCTTGACAATATTTATCTAGTATCATTATTGAAAGTCCAATCGATTTTCTAATGTTTTTGGTGAGTCACTCGTCTATATTTAATGGAAAGTCAGCTTTTGGGCAGTGTAGAACAGGCGGACACAGGCCACCATTGTTTTTTAAAATGAGCAGGGCGAACATGGGCACATATTTTCCAACCGAAAAACATTATTTCCTAACTCTTGTTAAGCATTACAATTTTTAGAATATAAACGAATGAAAATTTCACCATATCTCAAACTTAGCGTTTTAACGTGAATAAACTACAAAACTATTAAATATTGAGCTCTAAGCAAAACTTCGATATAAAACTGTAATTATAGGTAAAATTGAAGCAACGCAATATATACAAACCTTAACTTTATTTGACAAATCCTGGATTCATCTCTGCCTTTCATATGCATTTCTTTTTTTCGTATACTATATTTGTAAATAGCTTTCTTTTGAGCAATGTACGCGTTTATTCTCATAATTAATTCTGCATTTTCCAACAGAACACCATTTGATAGGTGAAGTAATGCAATGTGTAGTACGCGACGAGAAGATATGGATACAGAAATGCATGCACATTCCACAAGGAGGCGTTTTTACACGGGTTTTGATTTTTTCACAATAAATAAATGTTTGTCATTCCTGTTGTATTAAGCACTCATTGAAAATATTGCATGTTGTTTTTAATAGTGCTTTAATTTCTTGCTTGATTTTCAATGATTTTTACCTTGTGACAATTTTTATTTACTAATTTGTATTAGAAACATTAAAGAAGACACTTTCAATTACTTAGTTTAAATATTTACATTTAGAGGATATTCTTAATGATACCATATAATACTGTTAACCAGGTTTTCTGTGGGGGTAGGGATCACCACATCGCATGTGGTGTGGTGTGGGTGAAATTTTAGCTTGTAGGACAGGAATTCTTGTAGCTAGCTTCAATAATTCCAAATATTTTCAAATTTAATACATTAAGATATTACTTTACTAAATATAACTGGTAAATATAGTGATTAAGTTGTACAATTGAATTATAATTTTTGTAAATTAATTTTAAAGCATGCATACAATCCTCAGGGTTTGCAAATGCTTTGTGTTAAAATATTACCCATCTAGTAGACATTTCTTGTGGTGTGGTGTGTGTGTTGAATTCAAATATGTCACCCAACAAGCCTGCTGTTAATACATTTAAGTGAAATTTTTAGAATTGTTGAGACGTTTTGTTCAAATGTTTGTATAAAATGCGATTATAAGAGAGTTATTTACTCATTTTTATTTTGTATTAAATACGTTCATTGATGTGTTTCTTGATTTCATCATAAGAAATTTAATTTTTTAAGTTGGTCAACACTTATTTTAAAAGTGGCAGAAAAGCTAAGAGAACGTTATCGTCAATTCATCACTGAAATAACTTTTAAATTTGTTGACATTAAAGTGCAATGACCTAAAAATCTCTGCGGAATAGCATAAATTCAATTCTATTTGAAAAAATTTACTAGGTTAAATTCATCGATACCTGGAGTTATGTGCTGGTTGGAAAATGTACTGTATAAGTTAAAAAAGTAATGGTCAAATAAACGCTCACAGAAGCTTAAAATATCTTTATCCTTATTTATTTTCACTTAAACTGAAAATAGCAGTTTATCGCATTGCTTGTTCGTATTTGCGCCATGAAACAGGTCTATTACTAAAGTAAAAAAGATATGAGGTAACACTTGAGAAATTGAAGGACAATTATTTTATCAATATGAGTCATTTGGATGAAATAAGCGTACAAAAAACATCTGCTAAACATTGAATGTGTTGGAGAAAAAATTGAGTAAACTTGCAATGCAAAGTTAAGAAAGTTGACAACAATGTTGCAATTGGGAAAATCATCAGTGGGAACAATCCCAATCAAAGATTGGAAATTATTTTCTTATAAAATTTAGATCGCACAGCAGTTAGTACACCGAAATTCTCTTCAAAGTAGGATAAATTGTATATGAAAGAATAAGAAACGTATGCATATAGAATTGTGTGTGTGTTGACAATAGAGTGTCCAAAAACTTTGTGACTGTCAAATGTTAGAAAAATATCAGATTGATATAACTAAGAAGTATGGCAGTAGTAGTTAAACAATTTATACCTTGCGCATGATTTAATTCTTCTTTGTTTTTATCATGAATTACTTTAACTCACAAATATATTATGTCGGTTTGAACAGCGGATTTTATAAAAATCTTGACTTACAATTAAGATGTGCAATAAATATTCCAAATAAAAACTCTTCTAAGGAACTACCTATGTATTATATTTTCTACCCAGCTCATACTATGTTAACATTATTCAAGCTCAAAAAACCTAACATTATATGATTGATACTCTAAGATTAACTCAAATAGAAATCAAAATCAAAACTTTTTACAGGTTTGTATAAAGAAAACTTTTGAAGGAATCCTTCATTTTCCATTTGAAATAGGAATCCACTATTTAAAGAAATCAAGAAGATTGAAAAATGGAATCCTTTAAAAATTATTCTTGAAAAATATATACATTTCTAGTAAATCGTGGCTAAGAGGCAGCTTCAATTAGGTTAGTTTGAATTTAATACAATTGAAGAAAACTACGTAAGGAGTGACCATTGTCTTAGTGAAAACTCAATTGAATAGTCTGTTTTGGAACTATTGTGCAAAGGTAATTTCATTTAGCCTCCCAGCCTAGTAGAGTATCTCAAAATACGATGTGGCTTGCACAATTTTTCAATATATTATTTCTTCAACCCATGAAAAACGAAATGGCATTGCTTCTTTTATAATTACGAAATTCCATCATAATTGAGATCTACATCGGTACATAATTGTTAATGTTTTCCAGACTAGTAAATTTTATATCTTGAGAATTAGTCAATACTTCTAGCAGAAAATTAATATTTTTTAATCTTAGAAATGTTGATTTCATGGTTTTGAGATTATATAATCCTCAACACTTTTCGCCATTTTCAGTAGCATAAATCACTGCATGTTTATGAGAAATATTTTGCGGAATCCGTACTGCGTGTTAGCATACATGTTATACTTATTGAAGTGCTAATTGTTTTGACCAGATTTTAGTGAATTAGGCGATAACTGGAGCATAGAGGTGGTTCGTCTTCATAATATACCGGCGTTATGTTCTATGTTGACTAGTTTTACTTGGTCTTCCAAAATAAAGTATATAGTGTGGTGCATATTTGGCGCGAATTATTTCGGGGTAATTATATTTAAGACGAAGATGAAAAACATGATTATACGAAAAAATATAAATTATCTAACTAATTATAGAATAAGATTTGCAAATCAAGAATAAGAAAAATATTTATTTATTTATATGTAGTTTATAAATGTAACCAAGAAAACATTTAGTAAATTTCTTTTGTCATAAACTTTGACATGATATTAAGACATGGTTTTGCACTAATAAAGCCAAAGGAAAACTTTCAAAACTGTCATATCCAATGACAAGGAATCAAAGTGATGACAAAAAATAGAACAAAGTGAACCTAACAGTACATTTATGCAGTTTCAGCATAAAACTCAAAACTAAAATTATCAAAAGTAGAAAAGGCTTTATCTAAAGGATTTTATAATTATCCAAAAGCTAACCACTTTTTATTTGTAAATATTCGTTGTTTTATTTTTTTTGTTTAATTTTGTATTACTTTCTTGACGCTTTCAGAGTTTGTTATCAGTATTTCTATTTATTGTTAAAACAATTTCTGAATATAGATTTTTCTTCTTCTATATATATAGCTATCTTGCAGCAATTTGCTTGAAAAGTAGATAAGTCGTCTTCATTGCATATCAGATTAAGAGTGTTTCTATTGAACAAAGCCAAAAAGCCCAAAAGCATTGATGACAATTTCCTTTCAGTTGGTAGATTTTATGAAATAATTTTGTAAGCGTTTTAATGCGAAAAAATATTATTAATTATAATCTATTTTTAATCACCTCAAAATGATTAGCACCTTAGATTTTACTCTCTTGTGTGAGAGAAGAATTATTATTTACTTGAAAGTTGACCTTTGAGTTCATCACATGTTCGTCGAAATCGAGAGAAAAATCAGCAATGTCTCCGCTGTAGCCCGATATGTGGGAACACGTGAAGATGGAAAAAGCCATCAACAAGAGTGGAACTATTTTCAAAAGACCTAGTTGAGATATGGCTGAATTCATGTGCTTTTCCACTATCATGTAAAAGCCTCGCCAAATTTGAACACTTGCTGCTACACCTATAATAGATCTTATATAATAGATTAGAAGAACAACGAATCTGTTTGAGAGCTTGTTTAGTGTAAGGTAATTTATCACGTAAAAAGTTAAAACTGCCAAAACTCCAAAAATCACCGAAAAAATCGTAGATAGATAATCGTCCTTTGGAAAAACAAGTTTATCAGTGATGTTCCAAAGTTGAGTCCAAAATGTAATACTGGGTAAATGATAAATTAAAATGGTTGACATTACATTTCCTGAACGGTTGAATGAACATATTGGAACACTGCTTTTTGGTTTATAGTTTTCACAGGGATCCACATAAAACTGGAAGGTTGAAGCTAAGCCGCCTGTCACTGATAATAAAATAAAGCTGCTAATTAGTTCAAGAGTCTGGACTAAAATATGGGAGGTGTAACGATCTAAAATATTCCACCATGATTCCCATAGTATTACTTGTGCAATTGCTAGAGAAAACGCATGGATGTACTTTATCATCCAATTGTCAGAAATATAAACTTCAGCGTAAACAACTAAAAATGAAAAATAAAATGCGCAGAAGAATTTGAACAAACCAATGTTTTCAGTATCTGGTAGAATATCATAAAGTGTCCAACCGGCATACCAGAAAAATAAACACCCCATGCCAACGGCAAGCATAATTACCAATTTATACAAAGCTGAGCATAAGTTCCAAACTTCACTTTCCTGAAACTCTGTCGATTGCTGCTTGCCCAATCTAGTTGGCAATAAACTACTCGAATCCAAGATAATTTCTGACTCGTCTGTAAGATCAGATGAATCTTCATTTATGGTTTCCAATGTAATTACTTGTCCATTGGTTTTGCTCATTTGAAGAACATCTAAAGATTTGATTTATTCACGCCGTTTCAACAGCTGTTTTATTAGAATAATACGCACAGCGATAGACATTCAATTATTTTCATGCTGTTGAGCAAATAACGCAAAAGGAAGTCGAGTAATTATTTCGACTCGAGAAATGGATACTAGAGTATGCAATGAAAGTTAGATTTTCCATTCATTCCTCGGATATACAATAAAACCAGTGGATAATATTGTGATTAATTATATTCTGCGTTAACGTCAAAAATAGATATAAACTTGTTGCTAGAAGTTTTTCTAGTGATATACAGCTAACCCAAGCTACAAAAAACATCAAGAATACAAATGCTCAAATTTTCATATCACATTGAAACTTTTAAGATTAAGGAAATTATGAATTTTTTTAAAAAAATTAAAGTCAATACAAGTTTGGTCAAGAGGGACTTTAAAGTTTATCCCCATTCGACCTGGGATTTTTTGGGCTCATAAGATCTAGGGGGTCATATTAAAATTTGGCTTTGTACAAATAACTTCTCATCACTGTAAGTATCGAAGGTCAGAAATGTGGGGCATCATTGTTTTTATGACGTCATCATATCATTTTCTGAAATATTTATAAGTGTTCAAATAAATTTTTTGCTTATTTTACATAATTTATTCACACTAACAATACGCTTTTGCAAACATTGGAAGAAAATAGTCCTGTTGAAAAACAATACCATGCACAAAATGAGGCAGATATTTATAAAATTCGTACTATCTAATCATGGTCCCTCAATGAATGCTGGGAAAAGCTCCAAAAGATTTTTTAATGGCAATCAGGGGCGTAGCCAAAAAAAATATATTGGGGAGATCCTGGACAGAATGTTACGCATCAATTCAAATAAATTCGTTTATGAAGAATTCTTAACAATTATTTAAAACACATTAAGATTTGAAAAAAAATTATAATTCAAGAACAAATTGAATTACAAAAGATAAACGTTTAGCAGAAGTATTTGCAAACTATTGATTACTTCATGAATAGCGGGAGTGTCAATGCGAAGTATTTGTAACATCAGCAAAGATTCAAGTCGCTCCTCTCCCATTGTACTGCGAATAGTTGTAAGTGTTCGCTCTAAATTAGAAAACATTCCTAATGATGGGGAAATGTTGATAATAGCTGCAAAAATTGCTGAAACGTTGGTAAGTGAAGTTCCACCATGATCTAAAGCTTCATCCACTTTTTATGCGATAGCTTTACTTCGCACACCAATACCGAAGAATGATCTTGTAGCAAATTTGCTTAATTTTCAACAAATTCCTTTATCTCTTCCAAAGTTATTTGTTTCTGGTAAAGAAACTGGAGCAAATCGGCAAAAATTTGCTGGTTTCTTAAAAAAAGCTCAAATCATAGTTCTATATCAGTGACAACAGCATCAATTGTTGGATACTACATGTTTAATCTGTAGTAGAATTCCACAGATAATACACTCCATCCATTTGTGACAGGACATATCGATCTTCTTGGAATTCACGGTTTTTTAAAACAATATCTCAAGTTGCAGAAATCTCTGTCATTTCATTAAACAATTTGTGAAACTTCTCAGTTGATCTCATCTCTCTTAAGCAGTCAATCATATTTTGAACATCACTCATAAATTCTACTAGGTCCAAACCTTGTCTTGTAGGTAACATATTCTCACATACGAAATCCAGAACTATGATTTCTACAACAAATTCTGCCTATTAAGTTGAGTTAATTGATGAAAAAGCAGTGTTTCTTGAATCCGTTGTTTGTCATTCGATAAAGGACCTGCACTGTACACTAAATTTCAAGAGATTTCAGAAACACAAAATGAAAATGGCAGTGTGGTGTTCAAAAACCTTGTTGTGCAAAGTGATACGAGCTCGATATTTTTTTGAAGAAAATCGCTTGTATAGCCCACTCCTATTTTAATGCAAAACTTATTTTGTTAAATCGAATTTTGCAGACAAAGCGGCAAATCTAAAATACCCAGTAACTTAATAAAAGAAATTCAAGAATTAGTTAAAAAGAAAACGGAAATCATTCATTCAATTTCATGGTAGAAGTACGAAAATTAGATAATAAAATTTGTCTCGGCGGGAAGAAGCGTTGTGTACCCTTGAGATAGCAGGTAATTACAATGAATTTTACCAAGAAATTTTTAAAAATTTAGATATTACTTGCCGCCATACAGTGATGACGATTTTATAATCTGTTTATTAGATTTGTTAACAGTTTGGTTAAAAACTATAAATATACTTTAAAATGTGGTAAGAAATCTGTTTAGCAGAATTACTATATTGTTGATATAATTTTCCAATTTTGCTAGATAGTGTAGTAGTACGATTTTTACTCTTTTCTCCTCACCAGCTAGTGCTGATCGAAAGTTTTCAAAAGCATAATTTTTTTTGAAAATCGGAAAAGCCATCATAGTTGGAATGAAATTCGCTTGAAAAACTTTAGCATTATAAAACACAATTTTTGCATTTCTTTTCTGTTATTCAACAAAGTTGAGTAAGAAATCGGTTAAACAAATCGGCTAAAATATTTTCAAGTCACTGTTCAATGAATCTGTTAAGCTCAATATTATGCTAACACTTGGCTAGTCAGAAATTAATGAAAGAATATATGTAAGATATAAGAATAAACTTTTATGAGTAATATACGACATGCTTTTATGTTGCTATTTCTTATTTTTTTGCTTTTAATTGAATATGCACTCTGTAAACAACCATTATAAAATGTAGTACACGAATGTGGTTTGAATTTGCACTAGTTAAAATTATCTGAAAAAAGATAACGGTTTTTCGTGTTGCTTCCATTTGTAAAAAATACCTTCGAATAAGTTTTGCCTTAGCAAGGTTAATATACAGGGGTGTCCATAAGTAAATTTACACTTACTACAAAGATGAATTTATTTATCGGACCATAACACAATTTTTAATCCATTTAAACATTTGAAATTTAGTCAATCTATTACATTAAGTGTTGGAAACGTTTATCTTCTTTAGCTTCAGCGATAGATTGCAAGCACCTGACTTTTATCACTTGGCAAATTTTATGACTTAGCTGCTTGTTCCTATAAATTTCTTGAATTTCTTGTCTGATGTATTTCGAAGTGTCTGCAATGAGTCAGTTTCTGGAAAATAAAGCTTCTTTTACAATGCCCCATTAGGCGAAATCACATGGTGTTTAGTCAGAAGAATGTGCTCGCCAATCAATTGTCCCTCTGCGACCTATCCAGTTTGAAAAGAATTTTACATTTTGGAAATAAGTGTAAAGTTACTTATGGGCACCCATGTTGTCAAAAGTTAGGTCCAGATTTGAAGAAGGAGCCTGTCTGCTTAGCTTCTTTAGAGTCCCTTCACCAGCATTGTCATCAAAGAGGGTCGACACGCATTCAGGAGGGGTTGATGGACATTTCGACTTTCTTTAAAACTTAAGTTAAAATTTCACGAATACTGAACACAATTTTAATTTTATTTTGCAAACATGGGCGGTATTTTCTGAGAGCTGAGGTCATCTAGTAATGATCAAGAAATATAGACAAAATAGACCTTATTGAAAACAAAATTGCAACAATTGAAATAATAAACTATTTTAACAAGCTGATTTTTTAGCTTTGTTGTCCAGGAGGGGTTGCCTGGCCTTCCAGGGGGTTCGTCCCTCTAACCCCTCGTGGCTATGGGCTTGCTTCTGTATCTAATAGAGTCTCCTTTTCTATCTCGAGGTTAGTAAAGTCCGTTTAGTTTAAAAGTTTTTTTTTTAGTTATATGAAATGTATCTATAAACACTGATTTAAATGAAAAGGTAGTTACAAAATTAGATTTTTTAAAAAATTATATAACTCATTAAAGTGTTCAAGATCAAAGGAAAACTGCGTGGAAGATTAAGTGCCAAATAAATCGGGCACGAGAATTCAAAAACGTTTGTATCAAAACCTCATTTCCACATATTTTCGTGAGATATTCAATTTATGGAATTTTCGACATCAAGGCTATCACGTAAATTTAGGCGAATAAACTATTTCAACAAAAACAATAATATGTAATAAAAATTTCATTAATTTATTGTTTTATCCCGCATAATATTTCTTATCTCTAACCAACATAACTCTCGGCAATCTATGCATTTCTTTACAATTTGTCATGGTCTCTATAAAAAATTTAAACGCTCATAAATCACTAAATAATAAAGATATTTGAAATCTGAAACCGCTCCTGGGCAAGATTCGACTCTTCATTTTTTGCAAATTCGTATCAGGTCGTGAAGTCGTAAAAGCGATGAATTCTGACTTTGAACACATTTGGGTTGTCTACTTATAGAAAACGAAGTAGTTGATTCAAGTTTTTGCTGCCATGACCCTTCTCCCAGCTTATGATCTGAACACTAGGAATGAGAAGAAAGTTTTCCAAATATCATTTTCCATTGAAAAAAAGTTAGTATCCTAATGTACTTCAAAGGCACAAATTATCACCATACGGGGAAGCAAACTTATAGATAGATGTGTCACAGAATTCCCAATTTTCAAAATAAGTTTGGGGAAAATTGTTTGAAATGTGAGATACAGGAATTAATTCTTTTTCTTTTTCAAACAGATGCCAAATCAGTAAACAGAAATTGTTAATCATTTGCATAATTTTGGATAAATTAATTTTTGAATATACTGAAACTACTGTAGCTAAGGCTAATAGAGATTAGAACCTTCAATATTTTTGCATGTACATTCTGAGAATAGTTGCAAGCAATTTTGTTAAATACGTTGTGCCATGGCACATGTTCGGAAATGAAACGTGTATTGTATGCTATAATAAAAGGGGTATGTTCAGTGTATGGCTGAGTCCGAACAGGATAGCCGGGGCGCGATAAATCCGGACAGGACATAATTGAGATCTAATTAAATCCGGACAAAATCTATATTATAAATTCAAAACTAAAACCCTGCATACATCAACATTATGTTCTTCATTAATTTTGGTAGCACTGTAGNGATAAATCCGGACAGGACATAATTGAGATCTAATTAAATCCGGACAAAATATATATTATAAATTCAAAACTAAAACCCTGCATACATCAACATTATGTTCTTCATTAATTTTGGTAGCACTGTAGTATCATAATAGTGTATCTAAATCTTCATGCATTGGGTTAATTACGAAATTGAGTTTTTAACAACAATCTGCAGGTTGTTGATTGTCTTGGCCTTCACTGTTTTACAAGAACACCTTACTATCTCAGATTGTAGTCGTCCTAGCTGCCATTCCTGCAACTAATGTGAATAGTGAATGAATTTTCATGTTAGTCAGTTTTATCATTAATAAATTGAAATGTGACCATTAATCCGAATAAATCCGAACAGGATAAAATAAGTGCAAATCAGGACTCGGACAATTTTTTGCTTCAGACCAGCCCTAGTTCATTGTATGTATATTTCCGATTTTTTTATATTAAGATCAATTACTTGTTAATTTGATTGTTCAAAACTAAACATATTTAGAAATTTCATGTGATTTTCTCAACATATCAAGCTTAGTTTTTCTAATGAAAAATGCTTGCAGCTGCTGTTCTAAGTGACACATTTGAAGCAGCGATTGCTTATAATTTTGGAGCTCATATGCTGCAGATGTTTGATGAAGCTATGGCTTCCCTAATGGATTACCGTGTACTAATTATGTTCACATATCAATCAAGGGGGCTACGCAGGCTGAAACGGCTTAAAAAATATTCTTGCGAGCTGTGGGCATGGCCATGTCAAAAATAAATGAACTACGGTCTGATGTAAGGCCACAATTTTTAGCAAANGCCACTCCTGCAACTAATGTGAATAGTGAATGAATTTTCATGTTAGTCAGTTTTATCATTAATAAATTTAGATTTTAGCTCAATGAGGTAAATGTAAATATTTTATTTTGTGTCAGAGGTAGAAAAAATATATAGAAAAGCGTTTCATCCTTTAACTTTATTAGGTTACCTTCAATAAACATTTAGTTTTCGGAATAAGCAGGCAAATATGAGTTGACACTGCCGAACAAAATTTTTAAAGGTAAGCGTTTCTTAAGGTATATTGGAACACAACATATTATTTTAACGTAACGATTTTGTAATTCATTGTGTTATTCCATGTATTGTTGATCATAAGCTAGTTAATGAGAAGGTCTTGTTGATTAAAATGTTGCATATTGCGTGCGGGTGTAGATAGAAAACTACTTGATGACATGTATGCAGGCATTTCATATGAAAAATATGAGAGTTGCCACTTTTGAAATGTGACCATTAATCCGAACAGGATAAAATAAGTGCAAATCAGGACTCGGACAATTTTTTGCTTCAGACCAGCCCTAGTTCATTGTATGTATATTTCCGATTTTTTTATATTAAGATCAATTACTTTTTAATTTGATTGTTCAAAACTAAACATATTCAGAAATTTCATGTGATTTTCTCAACATATCAAGCTTAGTTTTTCTAATGAAAAATGCTTGCAGCTGCTGTTCTAAGTGTCACATTTGAAGCAGCGATTGCTTATAATTTTGGAGCTCATATGCTGCAGATGTTTGATGAAGCTATGGCTTCCCTAATGGATTACCGTGTACTAATTATGTTCACATATCAATCAAGGGGGCTACGCAGGCTGAAACGGCTTAAAAAATATTCTTGCGAGCTGTGGGCATGGCCATGTCAAAAATAAATGAACTACGGTCTGATGTAAGGCCACAATTTTTAGCAAATCTAGTAAAACAGAATATTTTCAATATTTTGAAGAATATCTTAGTTCGATTTGCAGCTTGCGTTCAACAAAATATTTCAGGCTCTTAATTTTACGTTGATTATTTTGTTTTTCATACATTATTTTCTTAGCATTTTTTATTCGTTTTTAGCACTAGAAAGTCCGACTATTCTATATCTTAAATTCATGCAGTTGTCAGAATTGACCCATTCAAGTAAAACTAAGGAAAACAAAATTAAAAGAAAGAAATATATCAAAAGAACAAAATAAGCTGTTTTTCTATTTAAATTCTCATTACATTAGGCATTACAAATGCATTTAAAATGTGCAAAGTGGTCAAATTTGACCGTTCGGACTTCCTAGTGTTGTAGCATACTGATTATTGCAATCCCAGATAAAACAGATGTGAGTTTTGGGTTGGGCTCTACAGATTTATAAAAAACTGCATGAACTGCAGGGTGGGCCAAACCAACTCTTGAAAAAGCAAGTGGGCTGGGGGCCGGATTTACCCCAAATACAACAGCCGGCTTCCACCCTTGTATCATATATTCAGGTAATTCCAGTTTTTTCTCTAATATATTCATGTATCAAAAAAACTCTTTTTCATGTATTCAATTGTCCCTCATTTACGCTTCGACATGTATTAATGCTAAAATATTTTTTTTGCATCGTGTACTACGCAACATTGCAATGAGTTGTAACTGATTTTCAATATATTAATAGTACATAAGCTCAACCCTCAGATGACAATTGGAAACCATTGGACCCCAGAGTCAATTCTTAATAGTCATTTAAGGATTAATGACCTATGCATAATTAGAATTAGCATTGGAATTTACGAGAGCTTCAATATGTTTATAATTAAACATACACAAATTTTTTGAAATATCCTTAATTTCATAAATTTATTGAAAACTTTAGAAATTGGTATTTTTCGATACATTTTCACCTCTGTGGGATAGTTAGAATTTATCTTGCAAAATTAAACAGTAAATATATTTGGGGAATCTTTAATAAAATTTATATGAATTATAGGGGACAAATATAGAAACCAATACTATGGAAACAAACCGCAAACACTTCGATAGTAAGCCAACAAAATAAGGGTTACAATAAATTGTAATTTCGGAAAAATCTACTCTAAGCTCTATTGAAATTGAGTTGATTTTAAATAAATTTCGCTAAGAAGGATAATCAATTTAATGACTAAAAATTTTTAAATTGCAAAATATCTGACACTAATACATCAGATAATTGAAAAATAATTAGGACGTGCGTAAGCTACATAATTGAAAATGACAAACTTCAATATTGCTTAAAGATTGTTTAAAGACATAAAAATGCAGGTCATAATAACTAAATATGTATTGACCAACTCGAAGCATAAAAACTACATCATCAATTAGTGCACATGTTTTATGGACATTAAATATAATACAATTTTATTTTGCAATGGATGAATTTGATGTAAAATAATTCATAATAAAACTATTTTAGAAAACATACCTTCAACCACATCCCCATCCATGTTGAGCACCCAGTGACACCAGCATCAATATTTACAAACAAGTGTGCTGGTCAAATACGAATATCTAAAACTTAGCACTCACATATACATACATATATAGCAAACGCCAATTGAAATAGTTGATGCATTGTATAATGTAGTATTGTTGTATGGAGCTCTACATATCTAGTTTAAATGTTTATTTGTTAATTGCATTAGTACAAAAATTCGTAGTGTCAATGAAGATTGAATTTTTAAGATGAATATATTTCTTAAATGATTAATTCTTGAAGTGTCATAAGCAAATGGAAGATCAACTGGCTTTTTCAAATATTTTTAAATTATGGTTGCTGTGAGGTTTTCAAATAGTTTAAATAGTTTATTCATATACTATAATAATTAAAGGCTAATTATTAATGTTTTAACTTGAAATATTTTTAATTGTAAATTTGTTAAGATATTTATTGACATCATCATTAGTTCATAATAGAATTGGATCACTTTTCTAGAAAACTAGAATAATTTATTCACTTCTGAGTCAACATGGAAAAATCACAATTCTTTATGCACTAATTAAAATTTAGAGTNGTAAGCTACATAATTGAAAATGACAAACTTCAATATTGCTTAAAGATTGTTTAAAGACATAAAAATGCAGGTCATAATAACTAAGTATGTATTGACTAACTCGAAGCATAAATACTACATCATCAATTAGTGCACATGTTTTACAAACATTAAATATAATACAATTTTATTTTGCAATGGATGAATTTGATGTAAAATAATTCATCATAAAACTATTTTATAAAACATACCTTCACTCACATCCCCATCCATGTTGAGCACCCAGTGACACCAGCATCAATATTTACAAACAAGTGTGCTGGTCAAATACGAATATCTAAAACTTAGCACTCACATATACATACATATATAGCAAACGCCAATTGAAATAGTTGATGCATTGTATAATGTAGTATTGTTGTATGGAGCTCTACATATCTAGTTTAAATGTTTATTTGTTAATTGCATTAGTACAAAAATTCGTAGTGTCAATGAAGATTGAATTTTTAAGATGAATATATTTCTTAAATGATTAATTCTTGAAGTGTCATAAGCAAATGGAAGATCAACTGGCTTTTTCAAATATTTTTAAATTATGGTTGCTGTGAGGTTTTCAAATAGTTTAAATAGTTTATTCATATACTATAATAATTAAAGGCTAATTATTAATGTTTTAACTTGAAATATTTTTAATTGTAAATTTGTTAAGATATTTATTGACATCATCATTAGTTCATAATAGAATTGGATCACTTTTCTAGAAAACTAGAATAATTTATTCACTTCTGAGTCAACATGGAAAAATCACAATTCTTTATGCACTAATTAAAATTTAGAGTTCATTCACACAATTAACTGACGTTTCTTTCAAAGATTTGACGCATAGCGTTGAAAAAAAATTTTTCTCAATCACTAATTATTATACATAATCGCTAGGTAATGATAGAAGAAAGAAAAGTATTTTAGTAATCAGAATAAACTTTATCAATTGCAGGAATCCTTAAGCACTAGACATNAAAACAGCAATTGAAATAGTTGATGCATTGTATAATGTAGTATTGTTGTAGAGACATATACATATCTACTTTAAATGTTTATTTGTTAATTGCATTAGTACAAAAATTCGTAGTGTCAATGAAAATTGAATTTTTAAGATGAATTTATTTCTTAAATGATTGATTCTTGAAGTGTCAGAAGCAAATGGAAGATCATTTGGCTTTTTCAAATATTTTTAAATTATGGTTGCAGTGAAGTTTTCAAATAGTTAATTCATATATTATAATAATTCAAGGCTAATTATTAATGTTTTAACTTAAAATTTATTGCATGTTTAGAAATATTTTTAATTGTAAATTTGTGAAAATATTTATTGACATCATCATTAGTTCATAATAGAATTGGATCACTTTTCTAGAAAACTAGAGTAATTTATTCACTTCTGAGTCAACATGGAAAAATCACAATTCTTTATGCACTAATTAAAATTTAGAGTTCATTCACATAATTAATTGACGTTTCTTTCAAAGATTTGACGCATAACGTTGAAAAAAAATTTTCTCAATCACTAATTAATATACATAATCGCTAGGTAATGATAGAAGAAAGAAAAGTATTTTAGTAATCAGAATAAACTTTATCAATTGCAGGAATCCTTAAGCACTAGACATATGTTAAAGCATATTTTGCAGTCAAAAACATCAATTATAATAGAAACATAATTCCNGAGCGGTGATATCAACGTAGGAATATATACGTTTTTCTCTTCAAAAGCAGTATTTTTAAACTACAAGAATTTTACTACAAGTACAGGAGATTTGTGAAGCAAACGGCAAATCATTGAGCTGTTCTCCTATCAATGCACTAATGACCAACCTAATTGGTGATATTGTTAGAATTGGAGCTTTCCTACACTTTTAACTTGAAGCAACCTCTTAAATAAAATGGAATTACACTAAATTTAGAACAAAAGTATTGATTAGATAATATCTTGGAAATAGAGATTTAACCAACCTCATGTGCTGTCATCTGTGTGTAGAATGCATTTAATGTTGAATTTGAGCACTTGCCAGTCAGCAAATTTAGTCAGTTAAACACGAACAAAGAAATCTGTGACTATTTTTTACTGGTGACGCATCCTTTCAAAACGGTGAGCGATTTATTAATTTCTGGTTATAATTTTTAAACAAGACATCATATTATTCAATAGATGAGCGGTTATAACATATATAATTTTAGTTATCTCATGTACATATATGCTTCAAGGATGACAAGCTATTACTTTGTAGTTAAGTAAACAACTTATAGAAAACATGGAGTTTTCTATGCATACATAATTACAATCCGTTTGGATTTTGACGAATCTGATTCTAAAAGACTTTTTGAAAATAAATGCATTTGACTTAGAAGAATTTTCTTCAGCTTTCTCAAGATTTGATACAATTCCGTTTGACCAGCGTAATGGCAAGCGTATGAAATATACAACATCATAATCATGCATAGTTGGAATTGGGAATGGTCAGATCAATTGCAGGAATCCTTAAGCACTAGACATATGTTAAAGCATATTTTGCAGTCAAAAACATCAATTATAATAGAAACATAATTCCAACATCATTATTAGTTTTTTTAAAGCTTTATTAAAGTTATTTTTGAATATTTGGCTCCATAAGGTTATTAACATAATGCAATTACAATCATGCTTGTGTTAAATCTTTATTTATATGAAACCATTCATTCTAAACCATTTATTGGAATTTATTTGCTATTGCATATTAGAAGGAGAATTCTTTATCCTAATTTTGTTACATGTGACATGAACGATGCCTGGTGTGCAACATATTTTTGTGAAAACCAATCATTTGTTTGTCAGCAAGTTTATTACAAATATGAAGAAGAATTTCAGAAAGTCAGACCTAACTTGGCCACTAAGTTCTGAACCATAATCTAGATATTCTCTTAATGGGCATAGATTCAAAGAGGAACTAAGATGCTCTACAAATATGACAACCTTTTCCATTTTAAGCAAGTATATGTTCGTAGAAAACGTGTAAACTCATTGTTTTAAGTGAATCTACTTAAACGGCACCTTAACTTGGAAATAGTACGTGTACTGGTATTAGTAGTTTAACACTGTTGACATTCGTGAGGTAAATTTAAATTAATAAATTATGTAATTATTAGAATTAGAAGTACACGAAGCCTCTATTTGTATACATAGTTGTATAGTTTGCAAAATGGTTATTGAAATATTTTTATAAATAATGAATGTATACATCATCCCTTAGCAACAGTACTAGCTGAATTTTATTGTTGTCCTTCATTTTATAGTGATTACCTACTAAATAACCTTCGAATCAATCATCACAGATTCCGTTCTTGTTATTAATAGTCTCCTCTCTTTAGCAATTTTAATAAATTTATGGTTATTTGAACTGTTAAATTCCATATTTTATGACAAATTTTCTAAACACCTTAATTCTGCAAATTTTATATTCAGTAGGTTTGTAACAGTATTTTTACTTAAAACTTAATTCAGTTTAGAATATAATATAAACATGCATTTTTCGTCAACTATAAATTTCAAATTATATTTTTGGAGTCCATAGCAACAATTTTGGCCCTACCGAGCGGTGATATCAACGTAGGAATATATACGTTTTTCTCTTCAAAAGCAGTATTTTTAAACTACAAGAATTTTACTACAAGTACAGGAGATTTGTGAAGCAAACGGCAAATCATTGAGCTGTTCTCCTATCAATGCACTAATGACCAACCTAATTGGTGATATTGTTAGAATTGGAGCTTTCCTACACTTTTAACTTGAAGCAACCTCTTAAATAAAATGGAATTACACTAAATTTAGAACAAAAGTATTGATTAGATAATATCTTGGAAATAGAGATTTAACCAACCTCATGTGCTGTCATCTGTGTGTAGAATGCATTTAATGTTGAATTTGAGCACTTGCCAGTCAGCAAATTTAGTCAGTTAAACACGAACAAAGAAATCTGTGACTATTTTTTACTGGTGACGCATCCTTTCAAAACGGTGAGCGATTTATTAATTTCTGGTTATAATTTTTAAACAAGACATCATATTATTCAATAGATGAGCGGTTATAACATATATAATTTTAGTTATCTCATGTACATATATGCTTCAAGGATGACAAGCTATTACTTTGTAGTTAAGTAAACAACTTATAGAAAACATGGAGTTTTCTATGCATACATAATTACAATCCGTTTGGATTTTGACGAATCTGATTCTAAAAGTCTTTTTGAAAATAAATGCATTTGACTTAGAAGACTTTTCTTCAGCTTTCTCAGGATTTGATACAATTCCGTTTGACCAGCGTAATGGCAAGCGTATGAAATGTACAACATCATAATCATGCATAGTTGGAATTGGGAATGGTCAGCCAGTGTTGCTCAACTAGTCAACGGTCCACGTCAATGGTATGCGCTGTATCAGTCTCAAAAGCAGAAAGTCAGTGTATTACATAACAAATAGAAGCCTTTCTAAACACTGAAACTACGGAATGCTTAATTTTTTTAAAGGAAATAACTTTTTAGTGTTTTGTAAAGTTGTGAGCTGTCAAGTTCTCTTTCTACAACAAGTGAGCTCGGTCGACCTAAATTTATGACCATTCTAACTATGTAGCCATAATCACGTAAATAATTCAACAAGTTATATTTATCATAATAGTACGCAAATTTTTTTATCCTTTCAATTAGCATAATTTAATGACCAGATTGACCATTGTTAGCTCAAAAATTTTCAATATTTAAGCTATCCTATTTAAAAGGTTAACTACATCTTAGCTTATTAAATGTGAATCATTGTAAACTAATAATTTTTGATTTGATAAATATGTAATAATTTCCATATATAAGTCAAAAATATACATGATGAGTTCGATGCCTTGTACAGCCTATCTAAATCTCCATTTAAGTTGAATGCTCTCTCTGCTGCTAGTATCTTCTTTGTCTCTGTGTCTAACTCCCTCAGTTCATTCTTATTACACCTAACTATTCCTGCTGAATATCTCAAAACTGTTATCTCCCATGTATTAATTGCTTTTATACTATTTTGCCCATTTAATGCGGACTTCTGTAGTACCTTCCTTACTCTCGACTTGTATTCATTTTTAGCCTTGTCTTCATTTCCTCATCATCTGTTCTATCCCTCTCTATCACTCCTAAGTACTTGTACCCTTCTTTGACTTCCTCAATCTTATGACTATGTACCATAGGTGACTCACTGCTCTACCATTCTTCTCCAACTTATACCTTATGCCTGTCTCCTTTAACTTTTCTGTGATAGAGATTAAGCTAACTACAAACAGGAGTGGGGCTAAGCTGTCTCCCTGGAATATGCCCCGTCTAAACCTCAACCTATGCCCGTCTATCTCAGTCTGCCATCTTCCCATCTAGAAACTCAACCCATTTCCGTGAAACTCCCTTTTCTTAGCCTGTTCAATTCTCTTTTTCCCCCTACTCTCATCCAACTGTAACATTCTCACTTGCCCTGCAAGCCTCTGCTCTGTAACTTCTAATCCTGTTCCTGCCTTCCTCCATTCGTCCAACATTCTCTTCCTGTAACCCCTCTCATCTGGCCTGCTTCTTCTGTAACACTCCAATGCTGTCCTGTTCTGCTCATCTGTCCACTTATGCCGTTGTCCATTGGTCTGTGTGGATCCTATACTGCCACTTCT
>CABFPE010000124.1:1450564-1482386 GCA_900660155.1 Hofstenia miamia | reverse complement strand
AAACATCGCAAATCGCGCCTCTACGTTTTCAATCGAGTTTACCAATCGCTTTTAAGGATTAAAACACAAAAAACAAGTAAACAATTTCAATTGATTAATGCATCCATTTTGTAATTTGACAGCTTGAAAGGTCAATTTCAAATAATTAATGACCTATTCTACGTGTGAACAAGCTCTTGTTAAAATGAAGTACTTACTATTAATGAAAAAACTGTTCGCAGTTTTGGCTTGATCCGCGAGTTTGATTTATCTCGACTTGCACGACACCACTATTTGCATTAGACTGAAAATGAAATCTAATGGTATATAAGGTGAAAGAACAAGACAAATCCTCACTGATTGTTGCTTTACATCAGGGTGCATGCATTCGTTTTTGCAAGAACCTCCGAAATTAAAAAATTATTTCAAACCAAAACCCGTTAAAATGATTTGAAACCAATTATTTACAATAGATTTAAAAATCATTATATACTTTTGCACTTCTAGCGCCGTTGGCAAATCTTCTGTCTTTCTATCAATTGAGAACAAAGAATATTATCACCTGCGAAGTGAATCTGCAGGAAATGTTGTCTTTAATTTCTCCGAAATCAATTCATGACTGTATGGAACAAATATTGTCATCAAGTTGATGCCTTTTGTAATCCACTTGAATGCACTGTGGTGGGTTTATAGCATGAGTAGATAGACTAGCATGTTGGGTATATCTTAATTCGTTTATACAGTGCTTTTTCCTAAGTAAATATATACATTTTCTCTTTCAAACACGTTGAGTACGTATAGATCTCTATAACTATGGCTAGCATTCAAATAAAATTAGATTGACACCCAAGAAAGTTCAAGTTTCCACCGTGCAACGATTGCCTAACTTTTGTGCCTGAGATTAACTATTGATGGTGACGTTTTTCACTTAATCCTCCAAAAGAACTGCTGTTCGTCAAAATAACTCAGAATATGGTAGCTGCAATTGACCTTCTTATAAAACTTTTTGAATATTGTGTTGTCATTTATCTATAGGTATATATAGTATGTATGATTTAAAAAAAGGAGATTTTTTAAGTATTATCATCTTTTTTATATTATAAAATAGTATTTGATTGAATATCATAATTTATGTTTGTTTTTTCTTTTATTTTGGAAATTCCTCAGCTTTCGTCCGAAACCCTGCCAACGGACGAAATAGGTTAGACAGTCGGGTAATTTTCATTTTTTTTCGTTGGAACACATTCCAAATATTTCTACACTTTGTAAATAAATAGAATCAGAATTTGAGGTTTATGCAGTTTCAAATATATTAAGATGTGTATAAGAGATATTCTTAGCAATTTGGTAGAGTTTTGAGAAAGAGTAACTGAAATCGAATAATCTATGCTTAGTTAAAAACCATGTAATATTCCAAATTTATGACAGCGGAATTCGCGCAAGGGGATTTAAGGTAAGTTCTGTTGCGAGATTTATATTAATTCTGTTCTGTATGACTACATTAACCAGTATTCCATTCCAGTGAAAACCAAACAAACATTGCATTGCACAAGACGCAGTGAAAATTCGATTACGCCCACAGAATGAGATAACAATTGTTTTCCGTAGACACAACTGTGTTTCCGGAACTCATTCGCAAAATTTATAGTAAATATTTTTTCACCAAAGTGTGAAAATTCCGAAATCTGGAGACTTGAAAGTCTCTTAGCAATATTTTTATGCTATCAAGTCTCTCATCTACAACTAGCTTAAATCGCTGATTTCTGCACTAATCATTTACACACTGGAACTACATGTATTAAAAATATACATTTAAACTTCCACCAACACCCAAAATAGGCAAAAGAAAGATGACATAAAGAACTTTATACTGGTTAAAGCAAAGTACAGGAGCAAGATGAAATCTGTGCTATGTACAAATACGAATACCTAGTTTTGCTTTATTATAGGTGGGACGCACTACATTAAAAATGACTAAATAAAAATTGACATTGATGTAAATTAATAACACCAAAGCAACATCTATCAAGCTGTTGGCATGAAGCATCGACAGTAGCATTGTATGTTAGTGTTATATGAAGAGCAGGTTGTGCAAAGCTGCAAAGAATATGTGCAATTGTATGATGGTCTATTCAATGCATATTGCTTTGGAACTCTGAATTCGATATATTGTCATAAAGAAGAAAATGTGAAGATAGCAAACTACACAAGAAGAGTAAATTTGAGGATGATAGGATTGTGTATGCTAGGCATCACTAGCATTCATAGTAGAACTTCTATGGAAAAAATCGGGCTGAAATAGGCATAGGTTACGAATTATATGACTGAAGCATCTCTGAACATTGCAGCAAATAGGGTTTTGCAGACACATAATAAGTACTTCGAAGATGAAAATTGTATTGAGAATTAATACAATTAGGTTAAGAACTTTATTAAAATGCTACAATGTAATTACGACTTAAATAGGTAGAGCCATACACAAGCTGTTGGGTTAATTACACTAAAATAACACTAAAGTGACAAATACAACCCATTGATATTCTGCTTAGACTACTTAGTAATTAACATCTACTTAAGAGATTCCGTTGCTCTTTATACGGTATAAACTAAAATTAGCGAAGTATTTGAGATTCAAATTTAGATGATTTAGTAACCGTATTAATAATGTTAGGGTTACAGTAGGAGTAAATATTGCGAATGACCTCTATTTAAAAATAAATAGCATACAAGCTGCCAAGCGATAAATATTCTTCTACAAAGCCACATGTTATGACTGTTTAAAACCATAAGAATAAGTTGAACAGGTGCACATATAATCGAAGTTTTCTTAAACTTTTATTACATGATTTTGTAAGTGTGAGTGCACATAGCAGTCAAACGTTGCACCTTCCATAGAAAGAGTTTTTTGTAAACAGTTTCCCAAATTTACGCACATCGTTGTGAGAAATTGCCTAAAGCGCATAAATTTCCTGGAGAGTGCGTCTAGGCTAACCGTAAATGGCATGTTACTACATAAAATTTCATTCGAATATTTCACAATCAAACCTAGAACATTGAAAAGACAACTGTATCTAGTTGTCAGTAAGTATTCTGTGATTGATGGTTTATGAAGTAGGTCGCATTATTTCAAAGAATGTCTGACGAGCGTCCTACTTTCCCTTACTATGGTATGCCACTGTATTAAGATTTCTGACCTCGATTTTTATTTGTGTCAACCTGATAAATTCATCAACACAGTTTCAAAGAAATGTGAAAACTAGTAATACATGTAAAAGAAGTTTTGGAAACGTTATTCAATAAAATATATTGGAGTTTGTAAGAATTTGACATTAAGTTAGTTTAGGTGTGATTTAATTTCAAGCCCCTCACTATGGCTAACAAGAAATTAATCAAAGCTATGACATTATTGAATGGATTAGGAATAACGTAATAATAAGCCTTGTAGATAAAACCTGAAATTTTGTAATGACGGAATTGCCTTTATCTTCTTATTTCAAATTTATCAAAATTTGTGCAACTACTGATTTAGGTTACAGCATCCTGCGTTATTTGCATGGAAAATCCAATGACTAGTTCAGCTACATTATAAATAAAATATTAAAAGATATTTAGAACACATATAGGTATTTTCAACTGCGCAAAGAAATTGTAACTGAAGATATTTTAATTAATTCAGCATATCTATTATAAATATAATTAATTCCCAACAAGACTTCATAAATATTTAATGTCCGCATCTATCGGGGCAAACAATTTTTCCGCTAAGTTAATATTTATTCAAATTCGTCATAGCTTAAAGCTGCTTGTCTCCACAACGCGGTTTCCTCCATTTTTTAAGGAAATAGGAATTGCAATAATAGAAGTGAAACTATTAGAATTCAAAAATTCATAAATTGAAAACCTTACCAATTGATTAAAGTAAAGCTTTTCCTTAGACCTTCATTTTTATTAACCCGAAGATCCTTATCCAAATTTTGATTAGATAAGGTAAAGTAAGCGCTACAAAGTAATTGGGTTAACTTATAAATTTGACACATTTTTTCAGAAAGGCCTAAAAATGGGCTGCACTGTAGAGGAACAGATACTGGACGGTGACCATGAAGTCTCACTCTAGTATCTTAAGCATTAAGCACTTCATGTGTTTAAGAATAAAAAAATAATACAATTAAAATTAATTTCGGTTGTTACTTTGATCGGAACTGAGAGAGGTTAACTCATCAACGCATTAACGTGGTAATAAAAATAAACGTTTGAGTTAAAATAGTTTTTACAGTTTAAAATAAAATTACCGTGTCGCCGTGTCGGTTTAATTTTTTTGCGGTTAGGTCCATAAACTACCTATGTGGACAAAATAAATATAATTTTAAAGCAAACAATATATATTTATTGGTGAGCACAGTAATAAAACGGCATGATTTAAGAAAAATTAATATCAAAATAAAAATTACAATTAACTGATTCTTGCCATAATATCCTACGGTGAATGGTGCACAAATGCCTAAATACCTGTATGGGAACCGTACGGGCTATGCCCAAATCGCCCTAGAGAGTACCTCCTTGCGGTAGTTCCTGGATATTAATAATCAACACTTAATGAGCGCGTCGGTGTACGGAGTCCGCACCTACATCAGACGTTAAAACCAGGGTAGAAGAAGGTGCCTTCTTGTACTTTGTGCATATTGAGGGGGGGGAAGTAACGGTCGAGAAACCTGTCTGTTTCAGTTTTTCGAGTAGACAGGCAGCGACGCAGTGGAAACACTGTTAGCGAGACTGCTACTGTCCATGAGTGCGTTTAATGGGGCAGTCATGCAAGGTTTGTTTCTGGCCAAGTCCAGCGTTTGCTGTGCCTTCCTGTGAGGCAGCTTTGCTCTGTCACAGGTAGTTATGATCCAGCATGCCTTTTAACTAGAGACTTTATTCACTAGATGCTCTGCATTCAGTAAATACGCCCGCGTACTCCAATATAATTCGGATATTTATAGCAGCCAGCAGATGCTCTCGTAGTTACCACCGTTAGTAGCCTTGGTTGGCCAAAGCGGGAGAAACGTAACCTTCTCAACTGAAGTTCAGCCTTCGGCTTTCCTCTGTTGATCAGACTCAACAAAGATCAGCACTCTGAGTGCCAGGGGTCGCCAGAAGTTTCTCAAGATCAAACCGGACTTAGTAGTTAAGGTCCGGACCCGGATCGTGGCTATACCCACTGAGTTAGTCTTTTGACATTTTCGCTAAACCCACATATCTCTATGATCTTATCTACAAAGTAAATTGCTTTGTTGAATTTACTTTTACATGCAAATTAACGTATATTAACGTTAATTAACACGTTAATGTTGAAAAATTTAGCGCCTTAAGGAAAATTTTAACAAAATTTCAGCTTTGATATGGTAAGCTTCAGCAACAATATTGTAGTTTGCAATACCTAGTTTAATTTTCGTTGTCAATAAACCATTTCCAACTTGATATCTGGTAGCAAAATTAAAGAAACTGGCAACTACTGGGACCGACTCTAAGAAAGGTTTCGGGCACGAGAATCGCGACCAAGCATAAATGGTCGTGCACAAATTTAATGCGTTAGGTTGTGCCTAAAATCCGCATTATATTGAGTCGAGGAAACATTTCAGCTATATATTTATGAAGCATATGTAAAGGCTTATCATATTTTGCATTATTTACATTCAATAATCTCTCAATATATGTATTAAAAATTTAAGCGAAATATCTTTTTAAATTTCTGAAAATAAATACAAAAACAAAGTATAGTGAATTGTTTAATGTGCTTAATATTTCTTCCCTGTGATACAAGAAATTCTGGCCTCTAATATATGCTCATTTATAATATATTTTGATTAACTGTTGAGGATTACGCGCCATTGTGATGTAAGTAGATTAGTGTATATTACTAATATAATTTATTACTTTCGGTGATATCACAGTATTTGCTTCCTAAAAATTTGTTAACAGAGAGTTAACTTAACACTACAAAGTTAAACTTATTAAATAATAACATATGCTCGTTTAATAGTTAACTTCGAAATTTTCAGGTGACGTTTGATTCGGTGTATTGGAATGGGAGAGAGGAAAGGATTTTAGGAAAAGACAGAAATAATTGCCCATCATTAAAGTGAAAAGTTTGTATGTTCTTTTGGAGTTTTCGTTAACATAAAGGCTAATCGGCAATTCTATGCCCGTCCATAAAGGATCATCAAATAACACACTGCTATTTGTAAATGGCTTTTCTTATTTTAACAGACAATTTTTTGAAACAGTCATCAAAGAGTCAATAAATCTGTCCGATGCATTAAAATTTAAGGTGTATGCAGGCTGCAGGGTTGTCAAAAACGTCACTAAAATGCGCACGAAGCGCATACTTCCTTTTTAATAAAACTAAATTGAATTGTTTGGGAAGATTTTTTGTTCATCACGTTTGTGAAATGATCGGTGTAAACGCTTCCAGGAAAAGAATGTAGTTAACTACAAGGAATGAATATAGTGCATTTTGAAAAATTCTCATACATTTTTAGCAAATTAATCCAATTAGAAAATATTAGTAATAATGTATTCTGTAACAATCAAATGATTGTACTTCACGAATTACGGAAGTCAGATAACTGAAATTTACGAAATACATATGGTTCTGAGTTCTCCCACTACAAACTCATACAAAATTGGTTCTGTTTTTGACAACTATTTTAAAATTCAAATTAATATAGACCGTTTATGCTAGATAAAACTAATGCATTTCCTACAGGACAGCAAATCTTTCAAAAATAAATTTGTATAGCCAAGCAGAAGCAAAAGATAACTGTTGTGTCTCAAAATGTGTTTAATGAGGATGGGGCGACTTCCATTCTAAAGTTTAAACAATTAGCTCTATGAACTACAATGGAATATTCATTGAACAGCTCAAATATTTTGATTCCCCAAAAATGGTGCATCATCAGGGCACGGAATGGATTCAAAACATTAAATTATAAGTCGAGTTAATGAAACTATTGTCCCATTTCCAGTACTGACCATGTCCCACTGTCAATGATTCAACATAAATGAATTCTATGGTAGAATAGCTAAAATGATTTGCAAGAACTTTTTGCTTGCTTAAATGATCGTTAACTCAAACCACAAGCGGAATTTGTGCATCATTAATTATATTGATAATCAGTTTGAATTTGCAAATTATACTTCGATGGGAAATAGTTGTTCTAGTGTTAATAACGTAAAACTCTAAAAATGTGAAGAGAATTGGAATGGATTATGGATGCTTTCGTTGATATGAATCGCTCCGATCACATTGTAGGTCAATTGATCAGAAAAGTATTTGCAGTAAGTTAAATGCGTTGGCATTGAGAGGAATATTCACTCATTTTAACTGCGAATTCAATACAGCGAGCTTTCTTTTAAATTCAGAGCATAAAAAGTTTATTGTTGCACTATCAGTAACACCTCTCCATAAACAATGCATATTCATAAAGTCAGCGAGGCATGAAATGATGTTCCGCTTTACTGATGTATAAATGTTTTAGTAAAATTGTTAGCAAACAAATACAAGTTGGATCTTCACTTACACACGTATAATAAGGGTTTATTAGCTAGATTGTTTTCATTTGTTAATAGTGTATCATAATACTTCGAGTATTATTTATTAAATAACTTTCTAAGCACTGATATAACTGGACGGATCCAGCCCTGGGGCCGCCATCATAGATTCACTGCAATAGACGGTTGGAAGAAGTAGGTACTTTACGAAGAACAGACTTCTGAAATTTAGAATTATATTGCATGTTCGTTTACAGCTAATGATTTTTAGAAGTTGAAAAACGTCTAGTCAATTACTTCATGAAAATAACATACAAATTTATTCCAAAAATATCAGGGATTCACAACCTTGTATTAATGGACAATTTTGATGCATTTTACCATGATCTGCGACTGAAAATTTCATTTATAAAGCTTACATTTTAAAATTCAATGTTAGTATATACAGCTGTCACTTTTGAAATTAATTGTGACCAATGTTAACTAAACAATGTCAACTGTTTGAAACAAACGATTACATGCTAATTATTAACAATATCTTGGTCTCACGCATCTTATGATGCCATAAGAGGTATGTACTGTAGTAAGTCTAACATTTGCAATTCGTTACACATTAAAATGGAGTTTCCTTCAGTTCATTAAGTTTAAAATCGAACCTGATAAATTGGTGGCAAATTTGATAAATTCGGTTATAGTTGAAGTAAAATTATACCAATTAGTGACTTGCTTAATTTAGTGTATTCGTAAATATATCCATGATTGACTTAAAATTATATTTCACACATTTTCTCATCTTCCACTTTTTATCCTAATACATCACTGTTTTTGTATAAATTTTCCAAAAAAAAACACACTAAGAAACGGGAAATGTAGTAGGGTAAAATTTAAATATATAATTTTTGCTTGAAAACTGTTTTTATTAAAATTTATTTAACTGGTCGACAACGGGTCATCGAATCAGAAATTTAATGCGCTGCAAGGCATGATGCAGTTGAATTTCTCTTCAAGATATATTAAGTAACCGCTAAATCTTCGATGTTTTTAGATATATTATGTATTCTTTTATTTCCACCAAATATTATTTGCTAATATTTAATGTAATTGTTAAAATTTATTAAATGACAATAGATTAATTCATTTTATTACTATTTATTTAGACTAATATCTTTACAACTTGCTTTCCCTCTCACTTAAGTGTTGGAAATCTCGACCTCTAATTTAAACATAGTTGTTAGTGTGTAGAGGAGTACAAAACTATTTCCTTTTCAATTTATTTTCTGTCATTTTAATGCAACGTAGAAAAATGTAGTAACAAAATATTTTCAAACTAAGGTAATCCATCATATCGAATCATGCATATTTATTGCGCCTGCATAACAGTGCAAGGTCGCACTCGTAAATAACAAAAGTGCAGATGAGTTATAACTGAAGAAGCACATATTTATCCGAAACAATCAGCCTAAATCTTTATACCTATTTAATTGTCAGGTTAATTGTCGTTAATCGAGGTTTTACGGTATCAGTAATTCTAAATTGGATCATGTATTTTCAGTGATAAAAATTGATATTGAAGAGATTGTTACGAAAGGAGGACAATATTTGTAAAACTAAAGTACTATAAAGTATGGTGTCAAAATGGTTGATTGCTCTTTATTAATAATCCTATATTTAAATCTACGGAAATAATTTTAGAGGGAAAAAACCTTGAAAATCAATTATTCCGTTAACGAAAAGTAAGAAAATCAATTATTGCGTAATGAAAATTAACGAAAAAAAGTATTGAGTTTTTCTATTATAATTTTTGAACAATTCTGTATTATACTTGAAAAGCAACATTCACATAAGCAAATACAAACCGCGATCCTGCTAGATGCATAATCGTGATTGACAGTTGACTGTACTGGACAATTTTTGGAAGTATCAGTAACGGAAATTTGTAGAAATTTCAAAAATTAACTCATTTAAATTTCTTGCAGCAAAAATCAATTACATGTAACGGGCTACAATTAACTTTTCGGAGCCTAAAAAGAGATTTTTGTCCATACCTATATCAACCCATGTAATTGTTGCCAACTTAAACTTTAAAAAAACTTTCAAGTTCTGTCAAGTTTTTTTAACTGTCACTACAACTTGAAAATTATTAGCTTGGTTTCTTAAAGCATAGCATTGGAATCGTTCACTTCAAAATAAAATGAAATTATTAGGATTGGCGATTTAATATTAATTTTCTTGATAATTTAAGTTTAGTAGTTTTAAACTTTCAAAATGTAATACAATGCATTAATGGAATATTGAATTGATTTTGATTAACATTTGCCATATTTTTGTACTATAATTATCATAGAGAATCTTGTTGAAGTATTTACATACAAGATATCAGAGTTCCATTTGACTCTGTTTGAATTGTACACAATTAGAAAGTGGAAAACAAAGTAATAAATACACTTCATTTGTCAAGAGAATTCAAGAAAATTGGTCTAAATTCAGTAATTTCCAGCAATAACTTGTCAATCCAGACAATTTATAAGCTATGGCAATTGGTGGGAAATGTGTTACTGAATGCAAACTGTCAAATGAATAAAGACATCTGTCGATAGAATGATTTGCATATTAGGAACTAAAAGTTCAAAGTCATTCTACAAAACTGCGTAGTTCTTCATTCAATATTAAATGAGAAGCTTTCCCAATATGAAGGAGTTTACTCAACGCGTCAATCAGTTTAATTTAAGTGCCTGCACTCAGCGTATTAGTTTAAAGGGAAAATTGATTTGTTCGCTTTTCAAAAATTAAGAGCAAAGCCCATGAATGATTTATTCTCAAAGAATAAGAGATTTTTTTATAAATTACTATTTCTAATAATAAACGTATCGTTATTCCTTCATCAGAAGTGTTAATTTCTTTTAAACTAAACAATTATTAGGGAGGGCGATTTCAAACTTCATTCCCAGTCAGTAATTTTAAGTTTTCAAACTTTAATACCAAAAATACTACATTAATAAGTGAATGGGAAGGAAAATTCAAGGAGAAACACAATGTTAATTCAAGGTTGTGTAAAAGCTTATGAATGCAACTTTTTAAACATTTAAACAAACGTCTATTCTTATTCAACACTTGATTTAATTCAAGATGGCCATTGTCGTCATCCTCACTGGTTTGCAAAATGTTGAGTGGCTTGGGCATCCATACCAAACAAGCAATAGTTATTAAACTTGTAATCAACTGGTCAAACATGCACCTAGCATCTCTATCTATGTACAGCGCAAGTCATTCAATTGCTAATATTGCTTCACATTCCAATAGTAAATCGCTATTCTATCCCACAACGAAAGAATAATACAGAATGAGAAGATACCTATATTCGGTACTGACAGTCACCTTAAAATCCACGAAGGTGCAAAAAGATACGTAGAACAGTTGTTTATGAAGCAATTATATACATATATTTCGAATTGCTATCACAATGTCATGTTACGAACGATAGATGGGTAAAACGTTTCATTAAACCTGATATTAGTTAAAAGGTTGAGAAATGTTTCTTCGTTTAATGCTGTTTTCCAATAAAATTTCAAGGAGATCCAAATGTTTCTTAAAACTAAGAAACAAACCGTTTTGTAAATTTTCCAAAGATTTTTCTATAAGCATAGTAAGCATAGTAAAAAATCTGGAAGACTTGAGAATAGATTGAAATACAAATGGTAAAAGCGGCATGATAGTTTGTCAATATGAGAATTGATGTGACATAATTATAGCTATGCAAATGCAGAAATCAATCGCTTTTGATATTTGGGGATTTATGATTGCTTGTGCTCACTTGGAAACATCTAATTCATGAAAAAAGCGAAAAACATTTTATAATGATTTCTTCAGTTTTCAGGCTTAATTATATTCAGCATGCCAGGTAAACCACCCAGCCATTTATAGATTTCTTTTCACAAATTCGAAAAACCTGGCAGTAAAATCCTGAAAGTATTGGTGGTGCATTAGTGCAAACTCACTTGATGTTATGATTGCATTAAGCGATATTGAAACACTTCTATGTACTGCACAGCAAATGCTAGGTGCGTGCTGTGCACACGTTCGATGATGGACACATTTTTGGATGGGAATAAAAACCATGTTTGCGAAATAGTGAGTTCACAGATGTTATTTAACAACATCAACTTTGTGTTTGGATATAACAAAAATTCTAGTCAGCAAATCAATCACTACTTGACAAAGTTGAGGAAATTAGAAAAGCTCCATTTACTATAGCTTTGATGATATTCCTTTTGTGCAATATGCCATATAGTTGAATGATATATATAAATACCTATATATATATATATATATATATATATATATATATATATATATGAAAAATATAAAATGATCAGCTTTTGGAAAAAATGAAATTTATATATTTAAACCCCACTTATTAAGAGTTTCGTCACTCGAATTATGTACAAATATGGAAGTGCAAAGAAAATACGTATTTAACGGCAAGCCCTTGGCATAACATTGATTTGAAATCTTTGCATCGTTGGGTAAATCAGTCTAAATATCTTAGCCTCATAAAGAATATTAGGAAGTGATAGCAGTAGATAAGAAGTCATAATTGAAGAAACCCATGACATGAAACTTCTATTAACTTAAATTTTAAAGTTCCTCCAAGTTCTTTCAAATTCTTAAAGATTTTTTCAAAAGCATCTCTATAATTAGACAAAAAATCAGATTGTGTTTGTGTAAACCATAACAATGGAAATTTTCCCTTCTAATTTGGATAAAGTTATTGAAGATTGGCCATTAAATGTAAATTTTATAATTTAGTTACTTTTTGTCAACTTTCTGTTTACAATGCAATGTGGTAATCGAATTGAGAATTTATTTTGGCCTTGAAAACAAAGTTCCCAATAAGCATAAACTCCTATGAAATTTTTAAAAGAACTAAATGTTTTCTAATTATAGTGATACTTTAAAAATTGCTTGGAAGAACTTTAAACCTTAAGTTGTCCTCCCTTGCATGCGGTGTACTTAATACGAAGTTTCCAAATATGTTCGAAAAGCCTAACTAGTTTGCATTTGAATGTGGAGAAAATAGTTTAAAATAATTAATAGGTTATCAAATTTTTGCAAATTTAAGTTTGAGCACACTTCACAATTTTCATAAAATTCATCGTCACAAATCAAACAGAGAATTTCTGAACAAACACTTATCATCCGTCAACGCAAAATTAGCATAAATTAGCGGGAACAAACAATTTAATTATAAATAATTCACACGCGAATCTCGAAGTACGGAGTGACAATAAATGTTTTACACAGTCGACTTTATTGATTTTATGATCATTTTGAATTCAATGAGACTAAGTCAGTGTAGATTTTAATGCAAATTTTAGATATAGACAATTATGGACCACAAGGAATATAAAAAATTCTGTTATAATTTGACACAATATGGTCTCAATAGTCTGATATTGATATGTACACATTTGAGCTAACGAACCACAACAGTAGAGGGAGGCCTATACAAGTCAATCTGAAGCTAAATTGAGATGAGCAGAATCATATGCATATCTGAATTTTTTTGTTCATATAAGATAAGTAACAGATACAGGGGCGGATTTAGCACGATATTCCACGGTGTTCCAAAATATAGTCAAAATAAGTTCAATGATGGATTTTCCTCAATGACCTCACAAAATTAAGCTGAGGGCTTGTATTTTTAAAAAAAAATTCTTGGGATTGTCCATAGACCCATTAACAGTGCTTCGCGCCTTCGGCGCCCGCAATACATCCGATTATATAATATGATTATGTAATTGGCCCGGATCCGCTCCTGACATATGCTATTGCGTATTGGAGATATAAAATACTAGCATGGTCTAAATAAATTTTAATCGTTCAAGGGAAAGAATTGAAATTTCGTATACTCTTAGGAATTCAGGAGTTTCAGTTTTAATATACTATTCTTAGCTGATTTGTCAATTATATATAAGAGCGGTTATTCTGAGTTTAGGATCTAAATTCTTTACACGTAATAGAAAGCATTGGAAAGAACTATGTAGTGGTTATCAACATCAGGACCAACTCTTTTAACTTAAATAAGTAATCCTTCAGGAAAACCCAAAGACGTAATACAGAACATGCTGAAGCCCTCAGACATTGATGCTTATAGTAATTGCAACTTAACTGCAAGATTAATATTCTGTTCGCTGTAGTGTTAATTAATTTAATAAACAGCGAATTTGGTTTTGCAAGTGCTATCTTCTTTTGTGTAACGGAACTTCTTTTTCAAATTGCATAAAGTTATATATCTCACAAATGATAGACTTGAAAAGTAGTGATTGGTAAAATTTAATGATCAGTGTATCAACAGCCCATTAGTTGATGGGCATTAACACTAGAAACGCGACAATAGGAAATGACGATTAAAATTTTTTTGCTTAATTTTTGCTTATTCATTCAGCAAAAAAAACTAGCAGGTACATAATCTTTTAATTATGTTGATGAAAATCTCATTAACACTAGAACGGCCAAATGTGTCAAAAATGACTCAAACTAAAATTTTGTTTACATCCACATGCATTCATTAAAAACAACAGTAGGTTTATGCACCACCAAATTTGAATTTGCATGTGCATTTTTTTATTCTTTTACATAATTTTCTAATTTGAAATTCTGTATGAAAAAGAATCCTAAGGAGTAGTGGCTTTTCTAGTGTTAAATTGTAAAAATTTTGTTTCTATTCCATAACTTTTGCATTTGAAACATCAGATATAAATTTATTCTCAATGAGTAATCGCTTTTCTAGTATTAATGGAAAGAAAGAAATATAATACCATTAATGGATGGTAAAAAATTTTATTAATTCCAATTCATTTTGCATGGTGTTTTGACTAAACCTGTTAACTAAGCGTATAGTTGCACTTACTAATGCATGAGAAAACGTGTTTTTCTACTAGTAGTAATATTTACATAGAGTCAAGCACAATTAACTAATCCCTGTAGTTAGTCTTACATTAAAAAATCGCATTCCCAATGAACGTTAAATCGCAAAAAAATTTCTAGGATGTTGCTAAAACTGAAACTACTTCAAAGTACAATTTTAAATATTTGATTATTTGATGTTCACCAGAGATGGAACCGGCTACCGGCCTGCAGCTGCTTTTAAATTTTATGAAGGGCCGGTAAAATTGCCGGTTGCTTACCGGCTAAAATGATAAAAAAATTCTTGTTTTATGTAATAAACAAGAAATGTTTTGCTTAGTTTCTGGAGCATTCCTATGAAAATCAATGTTTTATAGTATTTGCAATATACACTGTTGCAATTTGAATAATAATAATTAAATTTACTTACTGGAATGTCTCATTAATTTGGTATAAATTGTTCTGTTTTGTGAAAGGGTAATTTGACTTCAGTTTTTTATGGAACTTACTAATAATATTAAGAGAAGCTGTTTATAATAATGAAAGTGTAATCTATAGGATTTACACTTAAAATTTGAGAAAGCTCATACAAATGAAGCAACTGGAACCCTTGTATTTTTCTAATATTGGAAAGAATGCTAAAAATACATTAAAAAGGTTTTCTGTTGCAAAGACATACAAACAGAAATGTCAGTTGACACATCCTACTAAAAGAGTAATTATGTTTGGCTTTAGCGAAAAAATTTTTAAATATATTTATTTTTGTATCGATAAACTATTCAATACTAACTGAGTTCAAATGCCACAGCAATATGAGTTATAATGATTACTAATGATTAGTTTTATATATTTTAGCTATCATACAAAAAAAACTAACTAAGCAAATTGAAACGTTCACAATTTATATTCATGGAAAATCGAAAGCTGACTAAAGTTATACATATAATTGATATATATATACAAAATATCAAAATTGTGTTTTGCTAGAAATATAGTTATAATAGTTTGAAATTTGCGTTATGCAATATCAGCTCTTTGCATCGCCATGTGAAAGTTTCTAAATTAAAACAGCTTATACGGTTTAAAAATTTTTTATACTATCATGAAAAAGTTTTAAAAATTCCTAGGGAGTTTAAGGTTAAGGGTTAATTAAATACTATCATGCTCCGGGTCAGCTGACAATAGTTATAGCCGAATCACGCTCCTTACCGTTGAAATCAGAGGTGTAAATTGGTAGTCATCTATACCCAACCCAACCCAACCCAACCCAACCCATTATATTCTGGAATAGGGTAAAAAGGGGAGAATTGGTCGAGTCTTTAGCTTGATTCATTCAATATCTATTGAGGTTTTGCTGTAATCTATTTGAACTTAATTTTCAATTTCCTTTAGCTCACACATTCTTAATTCAGTTAAATTCATTAACTCACACCAGTGGATGACCGCTGAGGCTGTCGTATCCACACATCAATTGCGACTTTTTGTAAGCAACTTGGGTCAATTGCTCATCTACCTGATTTGATTGCAGCAAAATTTGTTTTGACACCATCACCATCAAATTCAGTAAAATAAAAAGAAATTAACGCAGCGAGTACATTGTATTTTACAACTTTGAGTACAAATATTCAAGATTGCTAAATCAACTAAAATCCATATCAAATTTAATGAAATCAATTGATTTGATACCAAAATGTTTATATCAATTTAAATCGAAATCAACGGCATCCTTGACAATTATTGGCTTGCATTGAAAATAACTATAGAAAAATTGGAAATGCAAAATTATATTCAGCGATTTCATTGACAAAATAAACAAAAATAATTTTCGCTGCTTTTAAAATAAAACTAATCAAACTACTCGTGCTCTGATGAGTCAAATACTATAGAAAGTGTGTGGCATAAATATTTTATGATTTTCCGTTTGTAACAATAACTCACAATAAACTAGTTAAAGGCAGCCGTGTCCCATTTCCCCACTTGCTTGTTTGCACTTTATAAATAAACATTTTCGGAATTTTGACGCACGGATAATGCTTTTTACTCTCCATTCAAATCACTGTCAAACAGTTTACAATATTAAGTGCAATGTTTTACATTAACGCAGTGGAAATTCCCACAATGTAAGTATTCATACGACAGAGAATTTATTAAATACGACAAAGAACGCACTAAATCACTTGCTACAAATAAAAATCATTCACTTCGTCCTAATCAATAAATGTCTAACAGAATTGGTTGTTTGAAATAAAGTTTATAGTTCCCAGAAACAACTCATGAATTCGTAGGAGATTTTTATAAAAAACTGACACTTTTTGTAATGTGTATACACAAATTTCAGGTGGTAAGACAGTTCACTTCTAAAAGTGTATACAGATTTTTTTAAATAGTACAAGTCCATCAAAGAATTCACTAATATTGTTGATTGTAGTTCGTAACATTAGGACTACATTTCTCAACTTTTTCAGTTTGCTAAAATTATTTAATGGCCATTTTGAGCTGTAAAAATAAAGCAGTTTCGTTAGAACCACATTATTATTGTTTGTGTGTCATTTGTTACAGAATGCATAAAATTCGAAAGTACATTAGTTACGTAACAAGGTATTTATTTATATTTTGGATTATTGACATTGATTTAAACTTGGCAATTTTAAACATCATATTCAATCAAAAGCACTATGTACTTGACGACATGGTGCATTAATATTTATAATAACAATAATAATAATAATAATAATAATAATAATAATAATAATAATTATTATTATTATTATTATTATTATTATTATTATACTATGCTATTAACACTACCAAAAATCATGCTAGACAAAATAGCTATATACAATGTTATGATAGTATAGATTAAGAAGTATAACAGAGTCAAACTTAGTTTATAATTTCTCGGCACACAAATATAAAAAGGCCATAGTTAGAGCTAGGGCCTGGCGGTATACCGATACCGAAACCGATACCGCGGTATTTTGGCCATACTGAAAAATACCGATGCCGCGGTATCTTGCCTAAAAATTGATCGGTATTTTGTTTACGAGTATGTGTATTGTATGCAAACCCGCGGTTCAACATTTATTGCATGAAAACTTGACGTATTTCTGTACATGTTCTACGATATAGAACTTTGGACAACTTAGGAAATTTCTTAAGAAGAAATGTCTATTGATAATGCAGTTCCAATTATATGGTTGATTAGCGCACAAAATGTTGTCATAAATACTTCACTTAAACGAGCTATTTATAGAATTTTTTTCTTAAAAATCAGATTTACAATGTGGCCATTCAATTCGCGTTAAGGTGCATTTATTTATTTGCAACAATAGTCGTGATTATGAAATTTAAATCCATTTACTTATGCTTAAGGTCGAAAGGTCATTGCAATTTCAATAAACTGATGAACATTTCTTTTCATATTATAAAAATTCTATTTTCTTTGTCAGACCTTCATGTTCAATAAAATTCATGTATATTTGCAATAATTAGGTTTAACATATGTCAGTAAAGTAAAAACTTAGTAAGCAATTCCCTTTCATATAGAAAATCCGAAAAATAGCATATAATTGATACAACCATGGTATACTACAACAGCAAAAAATGATGTTTTTAGTTTTGTCTTTAAGTATAGATTTGTAGTGCTGAAATAAATGTCTAAAATATATTAGGAACAAACAGTTTCAAATTTTGAGGTAAAAAGAATATGTAAAAGCGGTTTTTAGGTAAATAATATCAATTATATAATGTCAAAATTTGCATTTTTGAGGTAAGAAAATAATAATCCTCGAGTATAAGCATCCACCATGTATCAACCACACCCCAGACTTTGAAGGTTGTTTTTTGAGTTACAGCTATGCAGCAAGTAACAAGCCGCATCTGCCATGAACACTAATTTTGTCTTTCCCAACTTGTTATCCATTCATTTAACAAACTTAGCTTTTACCATAATTACCGAATCAACTGCGTGTCTTCGAGGAGGGCAAAATTGAATGCTGTGTATACCTAGTATCTTATTGTTGAATATTTTTTTCAGCACTTAGGCATTCTAAGATATACCTTAACTCCGAACTTAGTGAAAAGTTTACAGATCTAATTTTTAGACTGCGGCTATAAGCCGCACCCCAAACTTTTAAGCCCAATGTTAGGTTTACAGATGCAGCCTATACACGAGGATTTAAGGTACTTCTTACTAATGCATCCATTATTCTCCTTAGTTATTTAGATAGCAAGTGCCTGCCACCATTAGTTTGAGCAAAATGTTTTTCATATATATATTATATATATATATATATATATATATAATGAAAAAACAACGAAAATTTTAATTGAAAGATAATATATTTTGGAAACTACCTTTTATTAAACCACACGAAGCACATCTCAAGAAATCTTTATATTATTTAAATAGAAAACTAAGGAAATCAAGAAAATTATACCAATTTTAAATTCGGAAAATCATCAAATTTAGTTCGTAACAAAGTTCCAATTCAAAAACATTTGGTTTCATCAATTGTTTACAAAAATAATTGTCAGAAGTGTGAAACTAAAATGCATTTGAAGACACGAATTCAAGAACATCTATATGGACACTTACAATCCGGAATTTGTATGCACTCAAAAATACATAAAGCATCAACATCTGACTAATATTTTAATGAAACACAAATGCACTAAGATCGAATAATCAATGTATATTAAGGAAGAGAAACCTAATATAAATACAAAATGTCATCATCTTCAATTATTTTATTATATGTATATATATATATATATATATATATATGTGTATGTATATATATATATATATATGGCATATATACCATTGATTTTTCAGTCATACCGATACCGAACTGATTCTGAGAGTGCAATATTTTTAAAAGAAATTATCGAGCAAAAACGAGTCTTACTGAAAGGTTCTACAAGGCGAGCAGAACCGAACTAAACATGCTAAAAAAGTTTAAGACTTTCGGCTCGTTGACAAGTCAGTGGAAATTATCAACATAATAATCGCGATAATGGTAATTTTAAAAGAATCCTAATTAATAATCCTTGTTAACATAGTCATCTTAACACTAAAATGACGGACACGAATAGTTTCCACACAAATCACAAATTTCCATTGGTTAGAAAAAAGTCATACATAATACCATATCCCACGTCTTAGCCTTCATATATCTTGATAATCCCCTTGAATTCTACATATGTGATGGTTTGATTCTTTTGCCACAAAACATTGAAACAAGTGTGTTTTTTCAAAAGATTCTCAAGGAATAAACATTATTCTAGTGTTTCTAGGGATTGTGTAGGTGAATAAGTATCCTCAGAAAATGTCTCACCACCAAAATGCAAAAAGTAAATCAATTTAAATGAAGTATTATGTGAAAAAATACTTTCTGCTGTAGTTAATTAAGAAAAATTGTTGCTCAATTATACTGACTAAAATTGTTTTAACTTCAGTGCATTGAGGAAGAATACAACAGTGATTACACAATTTTGGTAATTTCTTTTCGCCTCCGTTGGTTATTGCTACAATACTCTAAGGAACGTTATAGGATTTCTTAGATTTGCGAATTTTGTAGACAACGCAACAAATTATAGTTTTTGCAAATTCTGTGGGAGTAAGCTATAATGCAGATGATTTTGGGATCAATATTTGAGCAACATTAACTAGATCATTGCCTAGAGCTACTGACAACAGAGGCATACACAGATAGGAGATGGAGGAATGAAAGTGCGGGTTCCTTCCACGTATGTTATTTTTCGTTGAAAATAAAATAGAAATTAAAGTTAAAGGTGAGAATGCATTTTAAGAGTCTATTTATCAAAACTAAGATTATCCATTAGAAAATTTTAAAGCTCAAAGAAGTAAAACATTTTGTAAATAAATCTGTTGACAAAATATTAAAGTCAACGTTAAAAGTTTAAGGTTATTGAAAGTGTTGTAAAGCTCGATATTCTCCTCAGTGTAAGCGTCAGCAATAAAGCGAAACTTTTTTTCCATATAAAAATTATCACCTAATTGTGAATGTTCGCTAATAATTTGATCGGAATCCATTGTTCATATTTGTTTTTTGTCGACGAAAATTTTAGTACAATCATGAGCAACTTCCTCGTGATTTGATGGAATTCGATTCATCGCTATGTATATGTGCTCCATGTGAACATCGTCGTGCCTGCCAATAAGAAAGGCCTTATAAAACATGAACCAATATAATTTGCACTGCATAATAAATGCAATATCAGAAATACTATACATGTAAACCATTCTGGGTTTTAGTCAATGGTAGTAATTAATTTAAATAGGGACGGAATAAAATTACATTTAATCTATTATACAATAAATTCGGCATTATAATGACTTACTTCGGTTGACTTGGAGGGTAAGTGGCATGTGTGGAAGCGGCCAAAATTGATGACATCAAAAAAATAAATATCATTGATCCTAAAATAAGAAATTAAGATTTTGAATTCAACAAAATAATTAATTTAATCGAATATATAAAGGAAATTTGGATATCACCGTAAATATATGTCTAAAAATATTGCAATTTCTACAAAAAAATTCTGAAAATAAAGAACTATTTGAATTTGAAAGATCATCTACAAGGTTGTACGTAAGACGTAAGTTGAATTTTTCCAATAATTCGTGCCATACAAGTCAAGATCAATTGAAATTTAATTTATATTAAGCGGCTCATGCCTTATGTCAAATTTTTATTTTACATGTAATATAAAGTCAGTGAAAAAATTATAATTAAAAACATGATTGCACACTTAATTATTATGTTATTCACAGTTATTAAAACCTAAATGTATTTGTTTATTTATTTCTTTATTCATTTATTTACTATAAGAAGTAAATATTACTTCCTAGCAAGCAAACGTGAAAGTAACAAATGAGTTAAAGAATTAATATTAAATACTAATTATAGAATAGACATATACAGCCTGTAAAATAAATGCATCTGGTCTATTTTATTCAAAAGTGCGAAATTGTAGGCTTAAGCAATATTGAAAAAAAATGATGACGATATGTAATCACTCATTTAGTGTTATCACTAAATTTGTAACAAGTATGCATTTTATTAGTAAAAATGTGTAAAATTTAATCACGTGCTTCTCATTGCGTTAATAATATATATCATAATACTATTTGAGAAAAAAACATATATACATATACATGTTTATGTGGATAATATATTATAATTATTTAAGTGCAAAATTACTCATTTATCATTCTACAAACCCGTTTATAATAAATTTTCACACAATTTCTCTTTCTGGATTGCATAGTAGTAACATTACAAGGGTAGAAACTTATTAAAATTGTAAACATTTATTAAAAAGTAGTTCATGGAACTAATTGACAACATTGAAGAAATAAATTGAGTATTTCAGATGAATTGACCATCAGTGAAAAGTGCATTAATTCGAAAGTGATTTAAAACTAATTACACAATTATTCCTTGTATCAATCCATTTAATTTGACGCGTGTGATAATAAAGTCTTTTCAACCCAAGTAATAAATGCGCAGATCGCTGAAAACTTCAGAGAAGAAAGCATCAAAGGAAAATAAAACTCGTTGTTTTCAGATGACAGCAAAATGTTGATCTACTTTGAGATTGATTTCCTTATGATAACTTTAATTTGTATTTTAATGCCATGCAAAAGAATTTTCAATGTGTCACTTTGATAGAACAAAGAACTGCATTGATTATAAACTCTTATCTGTGACAAAAAAGCTATGCATTCATTCATTTGCAATGCAAAGCAAAATTCAAGGGTGACTGTTGTCTACCTTGATCTCCCTGAAAAATACATTAAGCTGTGAAAAAATCCTTTAAATATCAAATTAAACAAATACATTCAGTTGCCTAACATTAACTTCCTAAATGTTTTGTTTAATTTCCGTCACATCTTGTACTGATCTACTGACCGATTAAATTTGACAAATAAAAAGATTTGAAAAAAATGCTTTTGATTTAAATCGATATTTTAATATTTAGATGATTAAAATCATGATTTTACCATCATGTATTGCAATATTTTGATTTCATGAAAACTATCAATTGAAGTTTGATGATTTCAACTTGACTACGTTAATCTAAGCTATTATGCATAGTTTGAGTCTGTGCACAAAATTTCAGCATAATGTAGGCATATTGTGTGAACATATGTGAAAAATTCATACAATTCCAATTATCCAAATTAATGGTATTTACTTTTAATATAAGGTAATGCTTCGCAGTTGAATGCTGAGTTCTAATTCAAATTCATCCGCAGGTGACAACTATATTCAGATTTATATTTGAACATTTTATTTGAGCCTTATATGACAGTGTAAATAGGAGCTGAACAACTTCAACACTTGCAAATACGATTGCATTAGGCCTATATTGCAATGTATTGCAATAGTATTATAAGCAGATTTTCTATAATAAATGAATTGCAATATATTGTAGTAGCAATATATTATTCCAAAGCCTTCTTTAAAATAGCAAGGATTTTTTAACAAGCTCTAATTAAAAATTTTATTAGGCGCTCTATTAAAATATGGCACGATGCGCTTAACAGTGAAAATCTATTCAGACTAATTATGAATTACGAAACGCGCAGCACAAATACTAGTTAACAATAAAATGTAGGAACAAAGGAAAACCGGTTACCAACTGGTTACAACTTGTCTCTGAATTTCTAGGTTCAATTGAACTTATAACAAAACATTTTCGCACTTTAACGAGCAGCGATATAAAAGACTTTGTTAAGCACCTTTAGCTTCATTCAAACCATTGTCAGTTCCAGGAAGGTGAGACTTTTTATAAATATAATAAACCATGGAAGTTCTTGGAAATCAATAGTTAATCAATAATTCCAATTTCTCATTTAAATAATTTAAGTGAAATCTCTTATGAAAACCATTGATGCATACATCAATCATATTTAGAGAAATCGAAGTAAAATATATCTAAAATAATTTAGCCATTCATTCACAAACAAATTTAAAAGCGTGGGAAATTTGAAACTACGTAAATTTGAATTAATTAAGCAAATAAAGTTAAAGTTTAGAATTGCTCGTTCCACAAACGCATTTCACAGATTAATTATGTGTACAATGAATTGAAAAATTAACTAACACCCGCTGTTATAATAGTTTCTATCGCTAATATTCAACATCACTCTAAAAATATTCAATATTATAATAAAAATTCTCGCCGCGTTAATCATAAAAATTAAGAGTATGTAACTGTGCTTTAGGAAATTCAGACGCATATTTAAAGGGGGTCTAGATTTCCACTCATATAATCAGGGAAAAATTGCATAATTAATCAATACGTGTAGGGATGAACGTTGAAATATGAAGTAGAAACTAAGTGAGAAAAATTTCAACAAAACAACAATTTTTAACATTTTGTTCCCTAAACCTTATTCTTATTATAATATTTAACGAACTGAAAAAAAATTCTAAATCTTTCCATGTTGTAAGAAAGGATTAGATGTTTTCTTTCACATGACATCATGCAAATTTATTCAAAAAATAGAAAAGGAGTCACACGTTTATAAAGCAGTTTGATGCATGGGAACCGCCATCTCCAATAAAAATTCTTGGATACACCCCTAAGATTATTTTTCATTAATAACAAAGTAAATAAATGGAAATTATCTAAGGTTGTACACTATGCGTTTCAGAATGCTTAGTTCTGGACATCTAAAAAGGAAATATTTAGACCAAGATTAAAAACCATACGTATTGTTATTTTTAGGAATTAAGCTAAATCTAGTTTAGTGCTCTTAAGTAGATTTGGGATATTATCTTAAATTTGGTGGGCATTTTAACGAATAAAATTTAAAAAAATATTTAAAATTCAAACATACATATGTATGAAATTCATTCAATTTATCATTAGAGAAGACGTAGCATTTGACGGCAAGAAAAATCATTAAGTCGTTTTTTCTTATCAACAATGCAAGTAATTCAATGCGTGTTTTCAACATTACCTTATCTGAAATCAAAGCATAGCAAGGTTAATTCGCTTTAATATCAAGAATTTTGTATTTTAATTATTGCAAGTGAAGTTATTTTTGGCCTTCGAGTGACATTAGCAAATAAAACCATTCGAGGAAGCCAAGGGAATTTCATAAATTGATCTCCTGCGTATTTGAAGAATAAATAGCAATCTTTAAATGAAATCAATGCACGCATTTTGTCTTTATACATCACAGTATATTTATATATCAATATTGTAAACAAACAAATTTAATATTTAAATATAAACTACAGTAAGCTTAATTTAATTTTAAAATCTATGGCTATCATCTAATTATGTGTTCAACAAACCAATGGAGTCATTTCACAAGATTTTTATTGCTCTAACTTTTCAACATTTACAATTATTGGGTCAAATTATTTGAAAAAAATTAACTTTTATTTTTCATCCTATTACTGGAGGCTGCCCCAATGACCTCATTTCCTATCTAAAATTTAATGAAAATGCCTTTCAAGATTACTTTTTACATAAAGAATGACGTTGAACCAATGAAATTACGGAATAATAGCATGAAAATTTATTTTTTTTCAAATAATATAAAATTTTAATTGCAGTACACTTTGTAACTTAATTGTAAATTTTAAGAAATTAGAAAAATTAACATTTTTGAAATTTATATTTTTAGATTTTAGAATTGTCTGATGCTTTACCCCTGAATATGAAATATAAAATAACACAAAACTCTAAATTGTAAAATATGAGTTGCACCCACATAAAATTAAGTTTATTTGCTAGGTTGGGCTTAGTGTTCGTGTATCATTGCTAATCTAATATCTTTATCTAGGAAAGCTTCAACTCAAAACTTTTTGCCATTTAAACTAAGGTGCTAAGAATCCGAATCCATATTGGATTCGAAAATTCACATCTTCCTACAGTCCAGGCCCATATAGAAATTTCCGGAGGAGGTACTAAAATTTTTTAGACGAAAATAAATGTCTGTGTGAAGCGTGTAAATCACATTTCTCAAATGAATTCTTCTATATAAGAATAATCTGTTTTTCATATTTCAAGGTTCGTTTTTTAATAATAACCACTAGCAAGAAATGTTATTGCAATATAAATTATTACGGAAACCACATAATATTATATGGGTTCGAAGTCAGAATAATAAGGTGAATTCGCAGAACCTTAATTTAAACATGACTAGAAATGTAAGATCTAACATTGGAATTAAATTGTATATGTGATAACGTGAGCACTGGTGTAGATCCCCAGGGGAATCTCCCCTCTTCAAGACATAAAATAAATTTTGTTAATTTAAACAAGTAATTGAAGCAGTAAATGAATTATAACAAGGAAACAAATCTTTTCTGTGGAAGTGTGTTTAAAAAGATTAAATAAAAAAATAACTAACTACTGGGGGTATGGCTCATATATTTAAAAAAATTTGTTTGTTAAAATATAGATTTTTATTGCTTTTCTATTTTGAATTTCCCAATAGAAATTTCTAAGGATCTAATTTTCAAAGATTAAGCAATATGATATATTCTTAGCTGGAAATTAACAATCATTTTTAAGTTGAAAAACGCCTAAGCAATTCTTTAAAGCAACTTACAGTCTGAGTCAAGTCAATCATTAAACAATTAGTGTCATCGTAAAGAAGAGATCAGAGTGAATCCTCCGTTGCTTACACCTAGTGACTGACTGGCTTAAAATAGTTTACATTTAAGATTTCATTGAATCATTTATACTGTTTAAATAACAAAAGCTTTCTTTAAAATCTTTGATGCACAGTATTTATCAACATGGATACAGAAAATGATGAATGATTTCAAATGACCGCGGTAACTTTCAAAGAAGCACACTGAATAAAATAAGCAACGTTATTTATTATATGAACAATGTATTTTGGAATTCTTTTGAAAATGAATAAAATATGAAAAAAGCAGTTTACATTATTAATTACAATTTTAGAGAAACCTTCATTCCACAACGCTTCTAAATTCATCAAAATCCGTTTTCCTCCCCACATTTCAAAGTCATTGAACAAGTGATTGAGGGTGGCTAAACAGGTAGAAGTGAAACTGTATTAACCTAGGTTTAAAAACAAAATATCTCATATAAGGATGTTCATTTGGCTGTTGTAATGAATTCAGTGTTGAAAACGTATTTATGGCGAAATAATTATAATATGTATACGTTTCCATTGATATTTTTATAGCTATAGTTAGAACTATATTATTATGTTTATGCAAGCAGGCAAAAATTATACAACGACAAAAACTCTTCATTTTACAACTATTTATAGTCACTTTGTCAAAGGTGACCAACTGGATTTTTAATTATTGTGCTCTGCTATGAACTCCCAGGTAGGCCTACTCATTTCAATGTAGAAGAGTAATACTTGCCAGTGGCGGCCGAAGGAATACTGGCTAAGGGTACAAGTTGCATTTATTACAGAATATAATAACTAATTAAGAAGACTTTTACAGCTCATAATATAAATTTCAGGGAGATTTTTTGAAAGTTCAATTTTAGGGGGAAACTGCCCCTTCATCCTCCACTTCCGCCGCTATTGATACTTGTGCTTACAAAAGCAATCCAAAACAAAATTGAATACAACTACTTAGTGAACATTGTGCTACTATTATATGGGAAATCAATTTATGCATCTAAGATAACATCAATTTTGATCAATTTTCCATTAAAAAATTTATAGCAAAATTGAAATGTTCCGAGAGATCGAAGAGTTTGATTAAATACCATAGCTAATTTCTGTTTCAAGTAAGTTTTAATTCTGTAAAGGTTTATTGGATAAATAAAAGCTTGAATAATTGAATGGGATGCGCTATCGGCTTAAAATACCATGAGCAAGAAATTTTTATTAAATAGTTGTATAAATAATTTATTTTAAGATGTCATATATTTCCAATACGTTTACTTACATTGTTCTCCAATAAAATTTCTAATGACTTGTGCTTTCATTATGTTTTGTATAATTGATTTAATAATCCAATCACTCAAAAGTATATTGTGAGAATTGGAACAATAGCTCATAAAAAATTCAAAGTGCCTCATATCTTATATCAGATATTGCTCTATTAATGAAATGATGAAATTTATTTATAGAACTGCTTCATTGGATAACCTTGCTAATCATTGCTTCACGTCTCTCTATTGACCGCCTTAAATAATAGGGTTACTACTCCGTTAGATAAGCCGCTGCACACTCGAGCGGTTAGAACAAAAGCTGCTGGTGTCCTATGTCAGCCCATTTTTATCTGGACTTTAACTGAGCATGGGAAACAGTTTTCCATTGCTACACGGTATTATATCATACATACATAAATTATTCAGCATTTAATTGTATTGAATTTTAATGGATTTGGAGTTATGACTTATTCAAAAATTATTGGGCTTGGACTGGATTTGGCAGTTTTAGTCTTGCTTAGCGCACAGCATAACATGTGATCTGTGTATCTCTGGTTTGAATACAAAAAGCTGAATGTAATTTATTTGTGAGAAGTGCTTCAACGCTGACAGCATAGATATTTTAGGTTAATAATAAAGTATGAATTAATTTTAACGGCTATTGTGAGTGAGGCAAAGCATAAATTAAAAGGAAATGCGATATTACATCTGACTGGAGAGGTGGACATGTTTAAAATTATCTCTCTCAGGTAATAGATGAGAGTTAATTAGTAAATTTCAGTGATATTTGAATCTATTATTTGAATGCTACTTATAACTCCAGCTAATCAAAATCAGCATTGTGTTTTTAGCGATGTACTATATGGTTAATTTTGTCATCCCTATACATGAAATCGAGAAAAATGAATGAAATTTACAATCAAATGTACTTGTTTGGGCCTATAATGTAGTGCACTTAGAGTTTTAATACGTCACGAAGAATGGCACTGCAGCACTCAAAATGGAGTACTTCACCTAGGCATATTGTGTGCAAAGGCTTGTATTAGTATACATGCAAATCTTCAAAAAGGTTTGGATTTAGCCTTATATTAGGGCAAATATTTAGGCTACGTTGAACCACTCCCGTGATTAATTATTGATACTGGATGAACTCAACTGGCATTATGTGAAAAAAGGTATTGAGCTTGTTAGAATTATTCTAGATAATCTACCAAAATTGCCGGCTGTATCAAAAACTACATGTGACTTTATCAAAGCCAGGGGAAAATGTTGTTGTATGCCTGCAACAATATGTGTCCAATTTGAATTAGTGGCATCAGGTAAAAAAGATTAGAAGTAATTATCGCCGTATATAGTCTCAAATAGTTTATGTCTAATGTTGCAAACAGTTTAGACTGACACCTAACATAGAATCATGCATATCATTATAATGGCATGTATCATTTGCCTCCCATGTATAGGTAGCAACATTGTGTTAATAATGTGCATTGTAATGTAGGTATATGCAAATATGGACACGGGCCGGGTTCAAGATTTTGGAAATTACGGACCAAAAAACGGGCCGAGTAAAATGAATTGTAGCAAATTTGTAAATATATATAAATTTTACGTCTATGCCTGCTATTATTTATTAATAAAGTGGTAGGTAAAACAAGAAATCTGCTAACAGAATTGCATATGCCATCCATTAACGAGAAAATAATAAACAATAAATTATATGACACGATGCGTTTCTTAGCATTAAGCAATCGTAAGCGACGTTTGAGTTGGACCAATTAAGTGTATGCATAGTGGGATTATGAAATTACGCTTTTGTATGTTAGTCATTATTTTTTTATCGTAATTTATTTAATCACGTGTTACCCAAGCAAATTCTGCTCAGGTAGAAAGAAATTTTAGCCAAATTGGATTTATTGTAACAGCCATGAGATGTTGACTCAACCCCAAGATGATTGGTGGTAGCGAACTTTTAAATAGCTGCTATAGAGCAAAGTTAATAAAGTTTTAATTTTGTTTTTATGTTTAGTTCCGTTGTTCTAGAAAAAGCAAATAATTAAACAAAAATCCCCAAGCAAACTAATGTGTTGAAAATGGATCGAAAAACGGGCCTATAATAATAGTTGACGGGCAAGGCCTGCAAAATAGGCCCGTCTCCATCTCTGGGTACATGTACATGTACACGTTTTCTACTACTAGGTATATACAAGAAAATGCACTGATAAACTCTAATTGCTAGAAGCAAAATTAGAAATAGATAATTTCAACAAGCATATCCTTCAATTTTCAAGAGAAAGCAGCAAAATTTTGTTTTTCGCGTTTCGTGGACAACTGCATTTCGATTTCACAGTAATGCAATAATTGAATATGAGTAGATTTCACTAAATTTAAGCGACAATTTCTTAAAACTTAAATGAAAAATATTAAACTAATCGAAAGGCCGAAAACACGAATTCGAAATATTTCTTAAAATTTCTTAAACTGTAAGCTCAATTCATTAAAATTAATTAATTTTTAAACATCATGATTAACTAGCCATTTCTTAGAAATTTTCACATTGCACTTAGCCCTATTTAACCTGGGGGAGGAAGATTTTTTCGCCTCTATTGAACTTTCTATAGTTATTCAAAAAGTAGAAGAGCTGCCATATTGAGATTGGGTGACTATTCCTAAATATTATTGGGGCTCATAACCAGTAATTTACGTGGCTCAAATTTAGGTCTATGCCCAGCCCATTTACCTTAATGCAAATTCGCCTACTTAAGTCGATTTTATCACCTTTCCTAAAAAAATGTCCTAAATCTTGGGGTTGCTAGACCAAAGTTGGGCATCTTAGAAACCCATTGTAAAATCTATATACTGAAATTGAAAAAGCCAAATTCAGTTTTAGAATAGTAGCCCTATATGATAAAACTTCAAAATGTAAATACAACTTTCGAAAGTGTTTAAAACAGTTCCGTTCTTTGAAAATCGAAGTTTTTACACTCTTGAGTAATCACTATGTGCTTAACTAAGCACTCATGTATTGCATGGAAAAACGTTCATCTAAATATTAACATAATGCTAATTTCGTAAAATTTTGACAAAAAGTTGGAATTAAATTTAGTACCTAACGTTAAGCCGAATTTGCATGCATTTACACTTCTTGCATGTGTGTGGAATCATTTTAGTAAATGAGGTTCCTATGTACAAGGAAACAATTGAGAAGTATTTCCTGAAAAAATATTTAGAGGTACTCATACGTGACAGTGTTGATGTGAATATTTTACTCTAAATAAGCTAGGTTCCAGCTCGCAAGTTTATGTCCTAAGTCGTGATTTATGACATACTTCGGGAAATCACTCTTCCAAAGAAATAGGTTACGTTGCAACTAAATTCTGGAGAAACTAAAAATATTTTTTTACATCTCACACATTGATGTCGAGATTGAGGTATATTACAATTTTTGCGGCTAATACGCTTTTTTGAATAAAGCGATTTTAAAAGCGTAGGAGGTTGAAATTTTTACATTTAAGGAACTACTTTGTCTACATTCTTTTGAAATTTAAATGGTAAGAGCTCACGTTTTAAATACTTCAGTTACAAACACATAAAATGACAAATATTCAAAGTGTAAAATAGATTGTTTCTTCCTTAAGATAACTATATATGGTGGGTCCCGATTTCCGATAGGGTCATATTTAAATGTGACAGTGGAGGAGGGGCTAGAATTAACAATTTAAAATCAACATGTATATATATATATATATATATATATATATATATATATAACAAAAATGTCTATATTGGTTATATTTATGCTTACTATCCGGCGAATTTGGAAGCATGAAATGGAAAGAAAATGAAAGATAATTCCAAAAATTTCGACAGATAAAGTATAAAATTATTAACAAAAGAACGGAACAAATTTGAAGCAAAATCTCCCATCTCAGAATATCACCACCCGGAGCACGGAGAAATTCAAAATTCATTGACAAAATCCGAGCGAAGCCTGTCATTGTGTCCCTGAATCAGTCATAAAAATGTTATTCAATGATGAATATGCAGTTTATCTTAGTTCACGACTGCGAAATTTTTACATTAGAGCAACACAAATCCTCACTATATCCACAATCCAAAAGAACGGCTGATTTCAATTGACGTTGTTTTGAATTTACGCTTAATTTTAAAAATATTTGGAACCAAAATATTACCGGGTAGTCAACTAATAAACATTTCAATGACCTTGTACTAGTGATGTGCAGTTACGGGTAATACCCAGAGGGATATCCGAATCGTGAATCGCCCCCTCTTTCATTTCATCCTTAAATTGCGTCCGATCACTTAGGTGGTCTATTTACAGAAAACAAAATTGTTGAAGCAAGTGTTGCTTCCATGGGCTTAAGACCAGATTATTATATCAATTAGTGAAGAATTTAAATGTTTTTTTCACAAAATTAGATCTTCCATTGAAAAACGTTAATATCATAAATTTTCAGCATAAAAA
>CABFPE010000124.1:1418276-1449564 GCA_900660155.1 Hofstenia miamia | reverse complement strand
GATTTGTGTTGCTCTAATGTAAAAATTTCGCAGTCGTGAACTAAGATAAACTGCATATTCATCATTGAATAACATTTTTATGACTGATTCAGGGACACAATGACAGGCTTCGCTCGGATTTTGTCAATGAATTTTGAATTTCTCCGTGCTCCGGGTGGTGATATTCTGAGATGGGAGATTTTGCTTCAAATTTGTTCCGTTCTTTTGTTAATAATTTTATACTTTATCTGTCGAAATTTTTGGAATTATCTTTCATTTTCTTTCCATTTCATGCTTCCAAATTCGCCGGATAGTAAGCATAAATATAACCAATATAGACATTTTTGTTATATATATATATATATATATATATATATATATATATACATGTTGATTTTAAATTGTTAATTCTAGCCCCTCCTCCACTGTCACATTTAAATATGACCCTATCGGAAATCGGGACCCACCATATATAGTTATCTTAAGGAAGAAACAATCTATTTTACACTTTGAATATTTGTCATTTTATGTGTTTGTAACTGAAGTATTTAAAACGTGAGCTCTTACCATTTAAATTTCAAAAGAATGTAGACAAAGTAGTTCCTTAAATGTAAAAATTTCAACCTCCTACGCTTTTAAAATCGCTTTATTCAAAAAAGCGTATTAGCCGCAAAAATTGTAATATACCTCAATCTCGACATCAATGTGTGAGATGTAAAAAAATATTTTTAGTTTCTCCAGAATTTAGTTGCAACGTAACCTATTTCTTTGGAAGAGTGATTTCCCGAAGTATGTCATAAATCACGACTTAGGACATAAACTTGCGAGCTGGAACCTAGCTTATTTAGAGTAAAATATTCACATCAACACTGTCACGCATGAGTACCTCTAAATATTTTTTCAGGAAATACTTCTCAATTGTTTCCTTGTACATAGGAACCTCATTTACTAAAATGATTCCACACACATGCAAGAAGTGTAAATGCATGCAAATTCGGCTTAACGTTAGGTACTAAATTTAATTCCAACTTTTTGTCAAAATTTTACGAAATTAGCATTATGTTAATATTTAGATGAACGTTTTTCCATGCAATACATGAGTGCTTAGTTAAGCACATAGTGATTACTCAAGAGTGTAAAAACTTCGATTTTCAAAGAACGGAACTGTTTTAAACACTTTCGAAAGTTGTATTTACATTTTGAAGTTTTATCATATAGGGCTACTATTCTAAAACTGAATTTGGCTTTTTCAATTTCAGTATATAGATTTTACAATGGGTTTCTAAGATGCCCAACTTTGGTCTAGCAACCCCAAGATTTAGGACATTTTTTTAGGAAAGGTGATAAAATCGACTTAAGTAGGCGAATTTGCATTAAGGTAAATGGGCTGGGCATAGACCTAAATTTGAGCCACGTAAATTACTGGTTATGAGCCCCAATAATATTTAGGAATAGTCACCCAATCTCAATATGGCAGCTCTTCTACTTTTTGAATAACTATAGAAAGTTCAATAGAGGCGAAAAAATCTTCCTCCCCCAGGTTAAATAGGGCTAAGTGCAATGTGAAAATTTCTAAGAAATGGCTAGTTAATCATGATGTTTAAAAATTAATTAATTTTAATGAATTGAGCTTACAGTTTAAGAAATTTTAAGAAATATTTCGAATTCGTGTTTTCGGCCTTTCGATTAGTTTAATATTTTTCATTTAAGTTTTAAGAAATTGTCGCTTAAATTTAGTGAAATCTACTCATATTCAATTATTGCATTACTGTGAAATCGAAATGCAGTTGTCCACGAAACGCGAAAAACAAAATTTTGCTGCTTTCTCTTGAAAATTGAAGGATATGCTTGTTGAAATTATCTATTTCTAATTTTGCTTCTAGCAATTAGAGTTTATCAGTGCATTTTCTTGTATATACCTAGTAGTAGAAAACGTGTACATGTACATGTACCCAGAGATGGAGACGGGCCTATTTTGCAGGCCTTGCCCGTCAACTATTATTATAGGCCCGTTTTTCGATCCATTTTCAACACATTAGTTTGCTTGGGGATTTTTGTTTAATTATTTGCTTTTTCTAGAACAACGGAACTAAACATAAAAACAAAATTAAAACTTTATTAACTTTGCTCTATAGCAGCTATTTAAAAGTTCGCTACCACCAATCATCTTGGGGTTGAGTCAACATCTCATGGCTGTTACAATAAATCCAATTTGGCTAAAATTTCTTTCTACCTGAGCAGAATTTGCTTGTGTAACACGTGATTAAATAAATTACGATAAAAAAATAATGACTAACATACAAAAGCGTAATTTCATAATCCCACTATGCATACACTTAATTGGTCCAACTCAAACGTCGCTTACGATTGCTTAATGCTAAGAAACGCATCGTGTCATATAATTTATTGTTTATTATTTTCTCGTTAATGGATGGCATATGCAATTCTGTTAGCAGATTTCTTGTTTTACCTACCACTTTATTAATAAATAATAGCAGGCATAGACGTAAAATTTATATATATTTACAAATTTGCTACAATTCATTTTACTCGGCCCGTTTTTTGGTCCGTAATTTCCAAAATCTTGAACCCGGCCCGTGTCCATATTTGCATATACCTACATTACAATGCACATTATTAACACAATGTTGCTACCTATACATGGGAGGCAAATGATACATGCCATTATAATGATATGCATGATTCTATGTTAGGTGTCAGTCTAAACTGTTTGCAACATTAGACATAAACTATTTGAGACTATATACGGCGATAATTACTTCTAATCTTTTTTACCTGATGCCACTAATTCAAATTGGACACATATTGTTGCAGGCATACAACAACATTTTCCCCTGGCTTTGATAAAGTCACATGTAGTTTTTGATACAGCCGGCAATTTTGGTAGATTATCTAGAATAATTCTAACAAGCTCAATACCTTTTTTCACATAATGCCAGTTGAGTTCATCCAGTATCAATAATTAATCACGGGAGTGGTTCAACGTAGCCTAAATATTTGCCCTAATATAAGGCTAAATCCAAACCTTTTTGAAGATTTGCATGTATACTAATACAAGCCTTTGCACACAATATGCCTAGGTGAAGTACTCCATTTTGAGTGCTGCAGTGCCATTCTTCGTGACGTATTAAAACTCTAAGTGCACTACATTATAGGCCCAAACAAGTACATTTGATTGTAAATTTCATTCATTTTTCTCGATTTCATGTATAGGGATGACAAAATTAACCATATAGTACATCGCTAAAAACACAATGCTGATTTTGATTAGCTGGAGTTATAAGTAGCATTCAAATAATAGATTCAAATATCACTGAAATTTACTAATTAACTCTCATCTATTACCTGAGAGAGATAATTTTAAACATGTCCACCTCTCCAGTCAGATGTAATATCGCATTTCCTTTTAATTTATGCTTTGCCTCACTCACAATAGCCGTTAAAATTAATTCATACTTTATTATTAACCTAAAATATCTATGCTGTCAGCGTTGAAGCACTTCTCACAAATAAATTACATTCAGCTTTTTGTATTCAAACCAGAGATACACAGATCACATGTTATGCTGTGCGCTAAGCAAGACTAAAACTGCCAAATCCAGTCCAAGCCCAATAATTTTTGAATAAGTCATAACTCCAAATCCATTAAAATTCAATACAATTAAATGCTGAATAATTTATGTATGTATGATATAATACCGTGTAGCAATGGAAAACTGTTTCCCATGCTCAGTTAAAGTCCAGATAAAAATGGGCTGACATAGGACACCAGCAGCTTTTGTTCTAACCGCTCGAGTGTGCAGCGGCTTATCTAACGGAGTAGTAACCCTATTATTTAAGGCGGTCAATAGAGAGACGTGAAGCAATGATTAGCAAGGTTATCCAATGAAGCAGTTCTATAAATAAATTTCATCATTTCATTAATAGAGCAATATCTGATATAAGATATGAGGCACTTTGAATTTTTTATGAGCTATTGTTCCAATTCTCACAATATACTTTTGAGTGATTGGATTATTAAATCAATTATACAAAACATAATGAAAGCACAAGTCATTAGAAATTTTATTGGAGAACAATGTAAGTAAACGTATTGGAAATATATGACATCTTAAAATAAATTATTTATACAACTATTTAATAAAAATTTCTTGCTCATGGTATTTTAAGCCGATAGCGCATCCCATTCAATTATTCAAGCTTTTATTTATCCAATAAACCTTTACAGAATTAAAACTTACTTGAAACAGAAATTAGCTATGGTATTTAATCAAACTCTTCGATCTCTCGGAACATTTCAATTTTGCTATAAATTTTTTAATGGAAAATTGATCAAAATTGATGTTATCTTAGATGCATAAATTGATTTCCCATATAATAGTAGCACAATGTTCACTAAGTAGTTGTATTCAATTTTGTTTTGGATTGCTTTTGTAAGCACAAGTATCAATAGCGGCGGAAGTGGAGGATGAAGGGGCAGTTTCCCCCTAAAATTGAACTTTCAAAAAATCTCCCTGAAATTTATATTATGAGCTGTAAAAGTCTTCTTAATTAGTTATTATATTCTGTAATAAATGCAACTTGTACCCTTAGCCAGTATTCCTTCGGCCGCCACTGGCAAGTATTACTCTTCTACATTGAAATGAGTAGGCCTACCTGGGAGTTCATAGCAGAGCACAATAATTAAAAATCCAGTTGGTCACCTTTGACAAAGTGACTATAAATAGTTGTAAAATGAAGAGTTTTTGTCGTTGTATAATTTTTGCCTGCTTGCATAAACATAATAATATAGTTCTAACTATAGCTATAAAAATATCAATGGAAACGTATACATATTATAATTATTTCGCCATAAATACGTTTTCAACACTGAATTCATTACAACAGCCAAATGAACATCCTTATATGAGATATTTTGTTTTTAAACCTAGGTTAATACAGTTTCACTTCTACCTGTTTAGCCACCCTCAATCACTTGTTCAATGACTTTGAAATGTGGGGAGGAAAACGGATTTTGATGAATTTAGAAGCGTTGTGGAATGAAGGTTTCTCTAAAATTGTAATTAATAATGTAAACTGCTTTTTTCATATTTTATTCATTTTCAAAAGAATTCCAAAATACATTGTTCATATAATAAATAACGTTGCTTATTTTATTCAGTGTGCTTCTTTGAAAGTTACCGCGGTCATTTGAAATCATTCATCATTTTCTGTATCCATGTTGATAAATACTGTGCATCAAAGATTTTAAAGAAAGCTTTTGTTATTTAAACAGTATAAATGATTCAATGAAATCTTAAATGTAAACTATTTTAAGCCAGTCAGTCACTAGGTGTAAGCAACGGAGGATTCACTCTGATCTCTTCTTTACGATGACACTAATTGTTTAATGATTGACTTGACTCAGACTGTAAGTTGCTTTAAAGAATTGCTTAGGCGTTTTTCAACTTAAAAATGATTGTTAATTTCCAGCTAAGAATATATCATATTGCTTAATCTTTGAAAATTAGATCCTTAGAAATTTCTATTGGGAAATTCAAAATAGAAAAGCAATAAAAATCTATATTTTAACAAACAAATTTTTTTAAATATATGAGCCATACCCCCAGTAGTTAGTTATTTTTTTATTTAATCTTTTTAAACACACTTCCACAGAAAAGATTTGTTTCCTTGTTATAATTCATTTACTGCTTCAATTACTTGTTTAAATTAACAAAATTTATTTTATGTCTTGAAGAGGGGAGATTCCCCTGGGGATCTACACCAGTGCTCACGTTATCACATATACAATTTAATTCCAATGTTAGATCTTACATTTCTAGTCATGTTTAAATTAAGGTTCTGCGAATTCACCTTATTATTCTGACTTCGAACCCATATAATATTATGTGGTTTCCGTAATAATTTATATTGCAATAACATTTCTTGCTAGTGGTTATTATTAAAAAACGAACCTTGAAATATGAAAAACAGATTATTCTTATATAGAAGAATTCATTTGAGAAATGTGATTTACACGCTTCACACAGACATTTATTTTCGTCTAAAAAATTTTAGTACCTCCTCCGGAAATTTCTATATGGGCCTGGACTGTAGGAAGATGTGAATTTTCGAATCCAATATGGATTCGGATTCTTAGCACCTTAGTTTAAATGGCAAAAAGTTTTGAGTTGAAGCTTTCCTAGATAAAGATATTAGATTAGCAATGATACACGAACACTAAGCCCAACCTAGCAAATAAACTTAATTTTATGTGGGTGCAACTCATATTTTACAATTTAGAGTTTTGTGTTATTTTATATTTCATATTCAGGGGTAAAGCATCAGACAATTCTAAAATCTAAAAATATAAATTTCAAAAATGTTAATTTTTCTAATTTCTTAAAATTTACAATTAAGTTACAAAGTGTACTGCAATTAAAATTTTATATTATTTGAAAAAAAATAAATTTTCATGCTATTATTCCGTAATTTCATTGGTTCAACGTCATTCTTTATGTAAAAAGTAATCTTGAAAGGCATTTTCATTAAATTTTAGATAGGAAATGAGGTCATTGGGGCAGCCTCCAGTAATAGGATGAAAAATAAAAGTTAATTTTTTTCAAATAATTTGACCCAATAATTGTAAATGTTGAAAAGTTAGAGCAATAAAAATCTTGTGAAATGACTCCATTGGTTTGTTGAACACATAATTAGATGATAGCCATAGATTTTAAAATTAAATTAAGCTTACTGTAGTTTATATTTAAATATTAAATTTGTTTGTTTACAATATTGATATATAAATATACTGTGATGTATAAAGACAAAATGCGTGCATTGATTTCATTTAAAGATTGCTATTTATTCTTCAAATACGCAGGAGATCAATTTATGAAATTCCCTTGGCTTCCTCGAATGGTTTTATTTGCTAATGTCACTCGAAGGCCAAAAATAACTTCACTTGCAATAATTAAAATACAAAATTCTTGATATTAAAGCGAATTAACCTTGCTATGCTTTGATTTCAGATAAGGTAATGTTGAAAACACGCATTGAATTACTTGCATTGTTGATAAGAAAAAACGACTTAATGATTTTTCTTGCCGTCAAATGCTACGTCTTCTCTAATGATAAATTGAATGAATTTCATACATATGTATGTTTGAATTTTAAATATTTTTTTAAATTTTATTCGTTAAAATGCCCACCAAATTTAAGATAATATCCCAAATCTACTTAAGAGCACTAAACTAGATTTAGCTTAATTCCTAAAAATAACAATACGTATGGTTTTTAATCTTGGTCTAAATATTTCCTTTTTAGATGTCCAGAACTAAGCATTCTGAAACGCATAGTGTACAACCTTAGATAATTTCCATTTATTTACTTTGTTATTAATGAAAAATAATCTTAGGGGTGTATCCAAGAATTTTTATTGGAGATGGCGGTTCCCATGCATCAAACTGCTTTATAAACGTGTGACTCCTTTTCTATTTTTTGAATAAATTTGCATGATGTCATGTGAAAGAAAACATCTAATCCTTTCTTACAACATGGAAAGATTTAGAATTTTTTTTCAGTTCGTTAAATATTATAATAAGAATAAGGTTTAGGGAACAAAATGTTAAAAATTGTTGTTTTGTTGAAATTTTTCTCACTTAGTTTCTACTTCATATTTCAACGTTCATCCCTACACGTATTGATTAATTATGCAATTTTTCCCTGATTATATGAGTGGAAATCTAGACCCCCTTTAAATATGCGTCTGAATTTCCTAAAGCACAGTTACATACTCTTAATTTTTATGATTAACGCGGCGAGAATTTTTATTATAATATTGAATATTTTTAGAGTGATGTTGAATATTAGCGATAGAAACTATTATAACAGCGGGTGTTAGTTAATTTTTCAATTCATTGTACACATAATTAATCTGTGAAATGCGTTTGTGGAACGAGCAATTCTAAACTTTAACTTTATTTGCTTAATTAATTCAAATTTACGTAGTTTCAAATTTCCCACGCTTTTAAATTTGTTTGTGAATGAATGGCTAAATTATTTTAGATATATTTTACTTCGATTTCTCTAAATATGATTGATGTATGCATCAATGGTTTTCATAAGAGATTTCACTTAAATTATTTAAATGAGAAATTGGAATTATTGATTAACTATTGATTTCCAAGAACTTCCATGGTTTATTATATTTATAAAAAGTCTCACCTTCCTGGAACTGACAATGGTTTGAATGAAGCTAAAGGTGCTTAACAAAGTCTTTTATATCGCTGCTCGTTAAAGTGCGAAAATGTTTTGTTATAAGTTCAATTGAACCTAGAAATTCAGAGACAAGTTGTAACCAGTTGGTAACCGGTTTTCCTTTGTTCCTACATTTTATTGTTAACTAGTATTTGTGCTGCGCGTTTCGTAATTCATAATTAGTCTGAATAGATTTTCACTGTTAAGCGCATCGTGCCATATTTTAATAGAGCGCCTAATAAAATTTTTAATTAGAGCTTGTTAAAAAATCCTTGCTATTTTAAAGAAGGCTTTGGAATAATATATTGCTACTACAATATATTGCAATTCATTTATTATAGAAAATCTGCTTATAATACTATTGCAATACATTGCAATATAGGCCTAATGCAATCGTATTTGCAAGTGTTGAAGTTGTTCAGCTCCTATTTACACTGTCATATAAGGCTCAAATAAAATGTTCAAATATAAATCTGAATATAGTTGTCACCTGCGGATGAATTTGAATTAGAACTCAGCATTCAACTGCGAAGCATTACCTTATATTAAAAGTAAATACCATTAATTTGGATAATTGGAATTGTATGAATTTTTCACATATGTTCACACAATATGCCTACATTATGCTGAAATTTTGTGCACAGACTCAAACTATGCATAATAGCTTAGATTAACGTAGTCAAGTTGAAATCATCAAACTTCAATTGATAGTTTTCATGAAATCAAAATATTGCAATACATGATGGTAAAATCATGATTTTAATCATCTAAATATTAAAATATCGATTTAAATCAAAAGCATTTTTTTCAAATCTTTTTATTTGTCAAATTTAATCGGTCAGTAGATCAGTACAAGATGTGACGGAAATTAAACAAAACATTTAGGAAGTTAATGTTAGGCAACTGAATGTATTTGTTTAATTTGATATTTAAAGGATTTTTTCACAGCTTAATGTATTTTTCAGGGAGATCAAGGTAGACAACAGTCACCCTTGAATTTTGCTTTGCATTGCAAATGAATGAATGCATAGCTTTTTTGTCACAGATAAGAGTTTATAATCAATGCAGTTCTTTGTTCTATCAAAGTGACACATTGAAAATTCTTTTGCATGGCATTAAAATACAAATTAAAGTTATCATAAGGAAATCAATCTCAAAGTAGATCAACATTTTGCTGTCATCTGAAAACAACGAGTTTTATTTTCCTTTGATGCTTTCTTCTCTGAAGTTTTCAGCGATCTGCGCATTTATTACTTGGGTTGAAAAGACTTTATTATCACACGCGTCAAATTAAATGGATTGATACAAGGAATAATTGTGTAATTAGTTTTAAATCACTTTCGAATTAATGCACTTTTCACTGATGGTCAATTCATCTGAAATACTCAATTTATTTCTTCAATGTTGTCAATTAGTTCCATGAACTACTTTTTAATAAATGTTTACAATTTTAATAAGTTTCTACCCTTGTAATGTTACTACTATGCAATCCAGAAAGAGAAATTGTGTGAAAATTTATTATAAACGGGTTTGTAGAATGATAAATGAGTAATTTTGCACTTAAATAATTATAATATATTATCCACATAAACATGTATATGTATATATGTTTTTTTCTCAAATAGTATTATGATATATATTATTAACGCAATGAGAAGCACGTGATTAAATTTTACACATTTTTACTAATAAAATGCATACTTGTTACAAATTTAGTGATAACACTAAATGAGTGATTACATATCGTCATCATTTTTTTTCAATATTGCTTAAGCCTACAATTTCGCACTTTTGAATAAAATAGACCAGATGCATTTATTTTACAGGCTGTATATGTCTATTCTATAATTAGTATTTAATATTAATTCTTTAACTCATTTGTTACTTTCACGTTTGCTTGCTAGGAAGTAATATTTACTTCTTATAGTAAATAAATGAATAAAGAAATAAATAAACAAATACATTTAGGTTTTAATAACTGTGAATAACATAATAATTAAGTGTGCAATCATGTTTTTAATTATAATTTTTTCACTGACTTTATATTACATGTAAAATAAAAATTTGACATAAGGCATGAGCCGCTTAATATAAATTAAATTTCAATTGATCTTGACTTGTATGGCACGAATTATTGGAAAAATTCAACTTACGTCTTACGTACAACCTTGTAGATGATCTTTCAAATTCAAATAGTTCTTTATTTTCAGAATTTTTTTGTAGAAATTGCAATATTTTTAGACATATATTTACGGTGATATCCAAATTTCCTTTATATATTCGATTAAATTAATTATTTTGTTGAATTCAAAATCTTAATTTCTTATTTTAGGATCAATGATATTTATTTTTTTGATGTCATCAATTTTGGCCGCTTCCACACATGCCACTTACCCTCCAAGTCAACCGAAGTAAGTCATTATAATGCCGAATTTATTGTATAATAGATTAAATGTAATTTTATTCCGTCCCTATTTAAATTAATTACTACCATTGACTAAAACCCAGAATGGTTTACATGTATAGTATTTCTGATATTGCATTTATTATGCAGTGCAAATTATATTGGTTCATGTTTTATAAGGCCTTTCTTATTGGCAGGCACGACGATGTTCACATGGAGCACATATACATAGCGATGAATCGAATTCCATCAAATCACGAGGAAGTTGCTCATGATTGTACTAAAATTTTCGTCGACAAAAAACAAATATGAACAATGGATTCCGATCAAATTATTAGCGAACATTCACAATTAGGTGATAATTTTTATATGGAAAAAAAGTTTCGCTTTATTGCTGACGCTTACACTGAGGAGAATATCGAGCTTTACAACACTTTCAATAACCTTAAACTTTTAACGTTGACTTTAATATTTTGTCAACAGATTTATTTACAAAATGTTTTACTTCTTTGAGCTTTAAAATTTTCTAATGGATAATCTTAGTTTTGATAAATAGACTCTTAAAATGCATTCTCACCTTTAACTTTAATTTCTATTTTATTTTCAACGAAAAATAACATACGTGGAAGGAACCCGCACTTTCATTCCTCCATCTCCTATCTGTGTATGCCTCTGTTGTCAGTAGCTCTAGGCAATGATCTAGTTAATGTTGCTCAAATATTGATCCCAAAATCATCTGCATTATAGCTTACTCCCACAGAATTTGCAAAAACTATAATTTGTTGCGTTGTCTACAAAATTCGCAAATCTAAGAAATCCTATAACGTTCCTTAGAGTATTGTAGCAATAACCAACGGAGGCGAAAAGAAATTACCAAAATTGTGTAATCACTGTTGTATTCTTCCTCAATGCACTGAAGTTAAAACAATTTTAGTCAGTATAATTGAGCAACAATTTTTCTTAATTAACTACAGCAGAAAGTATTTTTTCACATAATACTTCATTTAAATTGATTTACTTTTTGCATTTTGGTGGTGAGACATTTTCTGAGGATACTTATTCACCTACACAATCCCTAGAAACACTAGAATAATGTTTATTCCTTGAGAATCTTTTGAAAAAACACACTTGTTTCAATGTTTTGTGGCAAAAGAATCAAACCATCACATATGTAGAATTCAAGGGGATTATCAAGATATATGAAGGCTAAGACGTGGGATATGGTATTATGTATGACTTTTTTCTAACCAATGGAAATTTGTGATTTGTGTGGAAACTATTCGTGTCCGTCATTTTAGTGTTAAGATGACTATGTTAACAAGGATTATTAATTAGGATTCTTTTAAAATTACCATTATCGCGATTATTATGTTGATAATTTCCACTGACTTGTCAACGAGCCGAAAGTCTTAAACTTTTTTAGCATGTTTAGTTCGGTTCTGCTCGCCTTGTAGAACCTTTCAGTAAGACTCGTTTTTGCTCGATAATTTCTTTTAAAAATATTGCACTCTCAGAATCAGTTCGGTATCGGTATGACTGAAAAATCAATGGTATATATGCCATATATATATATATATATACATACACATATATATATATATATATATATATATACATATAATAAAATAATTGAAGATGATGACATTTTGTATTTATATTAGGTTTCTCTTCCTTAATATACATTGATTATTCGATCTTAGTGCATTTGTGTTTCATTAAAATATTAGTCAGATGTTGATGCTTTATGTATTTTTGAGTGCATACAAATTCCGGATTGTAAGTGTCCATATAGATGTTCTTGAATTCGTGTCTTCAAATGCATTTTAGTTTCACACTTCTGACAATTATTTTTGTAAACAATTGATGAAACCAAATGTTTTTGAATTGGAACTTTGTTACGAACTAAATTTGATGATTTTCCGAATTTAAAATTGGTATAATTTTCTTGATTTCCTTAGTTTTCTATTTAAATAATATAAAGATTTCTTGAGATGTGCTTCGTGTGGTTTAATAAAAGGTAGTTTCCAAAATATATTATCTTTCAATTAAAATTTTCGTTGTTTTTTCATTATATATATATATATATATATATATAATATATATATGAAAAACATTTTGCTCAAACTAATGGTGGCAGGCACTTGCTATCTAAATAACTAAGGAGAATAATGGATGCATTAGTAAGAAGTACCTTAAATCCTCGTGTATAGGCTGCATCTGTAAACCTAACATTGGGCTTAAAAGTTTGGGGTGCGGCTTATAGCCGCAGTCTAAAAATTAGATCTGTAAACTTTTCACTAAGTTCGGAGTTAAGGTATATCTTAGAATGCCTAAGTGCTGAAAAAAATATTCAACAATAAGATACTAGGTATACACAGCATTCAATTTTGCCCTCCTCGAAGACACGCAGTTGATTCGGTAATTATGGTAAAAGCTAAGTTTGTTAAATGAATGGATAACAAGTTGGGAAAGACAAAATTAGTGTTCATGGCAGATGCGGCTTGTTACTTGCTGCATAGCTGTAACTCAAAAAACAACCTTCAAAGTCTGGGGTGTGGTTGATACATGGTGGATGCTTATACTCGAGGATTATTATTTTCTTACCTCAAAAATGCAAATTTTGACATTATATAATTGATATTATTTACCTAAAAACCGCTTTTACATATTCTTTTTACCTCAAAATTTGAAACTGTTTGTTCCTAATATATTTTAGACATTTATTTCAGCACTACAAATCTATACTTAAAGACAAAACTAAAAACATCATTTTTTGCTGTTGTAGTATACCATGGTTGTATCAATTATATGCTATTTTTCGGATTTTCTATATGAAAGGGAATTGCTTACTAAGTTTTTACTTTACTGACATATGTTAAACCTAATTATTGCAAATATACATGAATTTTATTGAACATGAAGGTCTGACAAAGAAAATAGAATTTTTATAATATGAAAAGAAATGTTCATCAGTTTATTGAAATTGCAATGACCTTTCGACCTTAAGCATAAGTAAATGGATTTAAATTTCATAATCACGACTATTGTTGCAAATAAATAAATGCACCTTAACGCGAATTGAATGGCCACATTGTAAATCTGATTTTTAAGAAAAAAATTCTATAAATAGCTCGTTTAAGTGAAGTATTTATGACAACATTTTGTGCGCTAATCAACCATATAATTGGAACTGCATTATCAATAGACATTTCTTCTTAAGAAATTTCCTAAGTTGTCCAAAGTTCTATATCGTAGAACATGTACAGAAATACGTCAAGTTTTCATGCAATAAATGTTGAACCGCGGGTTTGCATACAATACACATACTCGTAAACAAAATACCGATCAATTTTTAGGCAAGATACCGCGGCATCGGTATTTTTCAGTATGGCCAAAATACCGCGGTATCGGTTTCGGTATCGGTATACCGCCAGGCCCTAGCTCTAACTATGGCCTTTTTATATTTGTGTGCCGAGAAATTATAAACTAAGTTTGACTCTGTTATACTTCTTAATCTATACTATCATAACATTGTATATAGCTATTTTGTCTAGCATGATTTTTGGTAGTGTTAATAGCATAGTATAATAATAATAATAATAATAATAATAATAATAATTATTATTATTATTATTATTATTATTATTATTATTATTATTGTTATTATAAATATTAATGCACCATGTCGTCAAGTACATAGTGCTTTTGATTGAATATGATGTTTAAAATTGCCAAGTTTAAATCAATGTCAATAATCCAAAATATAAATAAATACCTTGTTACGTAACTAATGTACTTTCGAATTTTATGCATTCTGTAACAAATGACACACAAACAATAATAATGTGGTTCTAACGAAACTGCTTTATTTTTACAGCTCAAAATGGCCATTAAATAATTTTAGCAAACTGAAAAAGTTGAGAAATGTAGTCCTAATGTTACGAACTACAATCAACAATATTAGTGAATTCTTTGATGGACTTGTACTATTTAAAAAAATCTGTATACACTTTTAGAAGTGAACTGTCTTACCACCTGAAATTTGTGTATACACATTACAAAAAGTGTCAGTTTTTTATAAAAATCTCCTACGAATTCATGAGTTGTTTCTGGGAACTATAAACTTTATTTCAAACAACCAATTCTGTTAGACATTTATTGATTAGGACGAAGTGAATGATTTTTATTTGTAGCAAGTGATTTAGTGCGTTCTTTGTCGTATTTAATAAATTCTCTGTCGTATGAATACTTACATTGTGGGAATTTCCACTGCGTTAATGTAAAACATTGCACTTAATATTGTAAACTGTTTGACAGTGATTTGAATGGAGAGTAAAAAGCATTATCCGTGCGTCAAAATTCCGAAAATGTTTATTTATAAAGTGCAAACAAGCAAGTGGGGAAATGGGACACGGCTGCCTTTAACTAGTTTATTGTGAGTTATTGTTACAAACGGAAAATCATAAAATATTTATGCCACACACTTTCTATAGTATTTGACTCATCAGAGCACGAGTAGTTTGATTAGTTTTATTTTAAAAGCAGCGAAAATTATTTTTGTTTATTTTGTCAATGAAATCGCTGAATATAATTTTGCATTTCCAATTTTTCTATAGTTATTTTCAATGCAAGCCAATAATTGTCAAGGATGCCGTTGATTTCGATTTAAATTGATATAAACATTTTGGTATCAAATCAATTGATTTCATTAAATTTGATATGGATTTTAGTTGATTTAGCAATCTTGAATATTTGTACTCAAAGTTGTAAAATACAATGTACTCGCTGCGTTAATTTCTTTTTATTTTACTGAATTTGATGGTGATGGTGTCAAAACAAATTTTGCTGCAATCAAATCAGGTAGATGAGCAATTGACCCAAGTTGCTTACAAAAAGTCGCAATTGATGTGTGGATACGACAGCCTCAGCGGTCATCCACTGGTGTGAGTTAATGAATTTAACTGAATTAAGAATGTGTGAGCTAAAGGAAATTGAAAATTAAGTTCAAATAGATTACAGCAAAACCTCAATAGATATTGAATGAATCAAGCTAAAGACTCGACCAATTCTCCCCTTTTTACCCTATTCCAGAATATAATGGGTTGGGTTGGGTTGGGTTGGGTTGGGTATAGATGACTACCAATTTACACCTCTGATTTCAACGGTAAGGAGCGTGATTCGGCTATAACTATTGTCAGCTGACCCGGAGCATGATAGTATTTAATTAACCCTTAACCTTAAACTCCCTAGGAATTTTTAAAACTTTTTCATGATAGTATAAAAAATTTTTAAACCGTATAAGCTGTTTTAATTTAGAAACTTTCACATGGCGATGCAAAGAGCTGATATTGCATAACGCAAATTTCAAACTATTATAACTATATTTCTAGCAAAACACAATTTTGATATTTTGTATATATATATCAATTATATGTATAACTTTAGTCAGCTTTCGATTTTCCATGAATATAAATTGTGAACGTTTCAATTTGCTTAGTTAGTTTTTTTTGTATGATAGCTAAAATATATAAAACTAATCATTAGTAATCATTATAACTCATATTGCTGTGGCATTTGAACTCAGTTAGTATTGAATAGTTTATCGATACAAAAATAAATATATTTAAAAATTTTTTCGCTAAAGCCAAACATAATTACTCTTTTAGTAGGATGTGTCAACTGACATTTCTGTTTGTATGTCTTTGCAACAGAAAACCTTTTTAATGTATTTTTAGCATTCTTTCCAATATTAGAAAAATACAAGGGTTCCAGTTGCTTCATTTGTATGAGCTTTCTCAAATTTTAAGTGTAAATCCTATAGATTACACTTTCATTATTATAAACAGCTTCTCTTAATATTATTAGTAAGTTCCATAAAAAACTGAAGTCAAATTACCCTTTCACAAAACAGAACAATTTATACCAAATTAATGAGACATTCCAGTAAGTAAATTTAATTATTATTATTCAAATTGCAACAGTGTATATTGCAAATACTATAAAACATTGATTTTCATAGGAATGCTCCAGAAACTAAGCAAAACATTTCTTGTTTATTACATAAAACAAGAATTTTTTTATCATTTTAGCCGGTAAGCAACCGGCAATTTTACCGGCCCTTCATAAAATTTAAAAGCAGCTGCAGGCCGGTAGCCGGTTCCATCTCTGGTGAACATCAAATAATCAAATATTTAAAATTGTACTTTGAAGTAGTTTCAGTTTTAGCAACATCCTAGAAATTTTTTTGCGATTTAACGTTCATTGGGAATGCGATTTTTTAATGTAAGACTAACTACAGGGATTAGTTAATTGTGCTTGACTCTATGTAAATATTACTACTAGTAGAAAAACACGTTTTCTCATGCATTAGTAAGTGCAACTATACGCTTAGTTAACAGGTTTAGTCAAAACACCATGCAAAATGAATTGGAATTAATAAAATTTTTTACCATCCATTAATGGTATTATATTTCTTTCTTTCCATTAATACTAGAAAAGCGATTACTCATTGAGAATAAATTTATATCTGATGTTTCAAATGCAAAAGTTATGGAATAGAAACAAAATTTTTACAATTTAACACTAGAAAAGCCACTACTCCTTAGGATTCTTTTTCATACAGAATTTCAAATTAGAAAATTATGTAAAAGAATAAAAAAATGCACATGCAAATTCAAATTTGGTGGTGCATAAACCTACTGTTGTTTTTAATGAATGCATGTGGATGTAAACAAAATTTTAGTTTGAGTCATTTTTGACACATTTGGCCGTTCTAGTGTTAATGAGATTTTCATCAACATAATTAAAAGATTATGTACCTGCTAGTTTTTTTTGCTGAATGAATAAGCAAAAATTAAGCAAAAAAATTTTAATCGTCATTTCCTATTGTCGCGTTTCTAGTGTTAATGCCCATCAACTAATGGGCTGTTGATACACTGATCATTAAATTTTACCAATCACTACTTTTCAAGTCTATCATTTGTGAGATATATAACTTTATGCAATTTGAAAAAGAAGTTCCGTTACACAAAAGAAGATAGCACTTGCAAAACCAAATTCGCTGTTTATTAAATTAATTAACACTACAGCGAACAGAATATTAATCTTGCAGTTAAGTTGCAATTACTATAAGCATCAATGTCTGAGGGCTTCAGCATGTTCTGTATTACGTCTTTGGGTTTTCCTGAAGGATTACTTATTTAAGTTAAAAGAGTTGGTCCTGATGTTGATAACCACTACATAGTTCTTTCCAATGCTTTCTATTACGTGTAAAGAATTTAGATCCTAAACTCAGAATAACCGCTCTTATATATAATTGACAAATCAGCTAAGAATAGTATATTAAAACTGAAACTCCTGAATTCCTAAGAGTATACGAAATTTCAATTCTTTCCCTTGAACGATTAAAATTTATTTAGACCATGCTAGTATTTTATATCTCCAATACGCAATAGCATATGTCAGGAGCGGATCCGGGCCAATTACATAATCATATTATATAATCGGATGTATTGCGGGCGCCGAAGGCGCGAAGCACTGTTAATGGGTCTATGGACAATCCCAAGAATTTTTTTTTAAAAATACAAGCCCTCAGCTTAATTTTGTGAGGTCATTGAGGAAAATCCATCATTGAACTTATTTTGACTATATTTTGGAACACCGTGGAATATCGTGCTAAATCCGCCCCTGTATCTGTTACTTATCTTATATGAACAAAAAAATTCAGATATGCATATGATTCTGCTCATCTCAATTTAGCTTCAGATTGACTTGTATAGGCCTCCCTCTACTGTTGTGGTTCGTTAGCTCAAATGTGTACATATCAATATCAGACTATTGAGACCATATTGTGTCAAATTATAACAGAATTTTTTATATTCCTTGTGGTCCATAATTGTCTATATCTAAAATTTGCATTAAAATCTACACTGACTTAGTCTCATTGAATTCAAAATGATCATAAAATCAATAAAGTCGACTGTGTAAAACATTTATTGTCACTCCGTACTTCGAGATTCGCGTGTGAATTATTTATAATTAAATTGTTTGTTCCCGCTAATTTATGCTAATTTTGCGTTGACGGATGATAAGTGTTTGTTCAGAAATTCTCTGTTTGATTTGTGACGATGAATTTTATGAAAATTGTGAAGTGTGCTCAAACTTAAATTTGCAAAAATTTGATAACCTATTAATTATTTTAAACTATTTTCTCCACATTCAAATGCAAACTAGTTAGGCTTTTCGAACATATTTGGAAACTTCGTATTAAGTACACCGCATGCAAGGGAGGACAACTTAAGGTTTAAAGTTCTTCCAAGCAATTTTTAAAGTATCACTATAATTAGAAAACATTTAGTTCTTTTAAAAATTTCATAGGAGTTTATGCTTATTGGGAACTTTGTTTTCAAGGCCAAAATAAATTCTCAATTCGATTACCACATTGCATTGTAAACAGAAAGTTGACAAAAAGTAACTAAATTATAAAATTTACATTTAATGGCCAATCTTCAATAACTTTATCCAAATTAGAAGGGAAAATTTCCATTGTTATGGTTTACACAAACACAATCTGATTTTTTGTCTAATTATAGAGATGCTTTTGAAAAAATCTTTAAGAATTTGAAAGAACTTGGAGGAACTTTAAAATTTAAGTTAATAGAAGTTTCATGTCATGGGTTTCTTCAATTATGACTTCTTATCTACTGCTATCACTTCCTAATATTCTTTATGAGGCTAAGATATTTAGACTGATTTACCCAACGATGCAAAGATTTCAAATCAATGTTATGCCAAGGGCTTGCCGTTAAATACGTATTTTCTTTGCACTTCCATATTTGTACATAATTCGAGTGACGAAACTCTTAATAAGTGGGGTTTAAATATATAAATTTCATTTTTTCCAAAAGCTGATCATTTTATATTTTTCATATATATATATATATATATATATATATATATATATATATTTATTTATTTATTTATTTATAAGAATTTATAAACGTGATTCTCTATTAACAATATTAGAGAATATTAAATATATTTTCACCAATGAGGTCATTTTAAAACGAGTAAATTCTAAAATTCTTTTGACATCATTTATGTAAAACACTTTCACCTCATTTACAAAGAACAAGAGCATCTTACATTGCTTTGAAATTCTTAATGGAAAATCTTGGAGATTAGTATTTGTCTCAAAAATATTTTTCTAAGAGAGCTACGTTTCGAAGAACACAAAAGAGTTTGAAGCGAAGATTATAAAATACATTAACCACAATCCTTAAAACATTTAAATGAACTGGTCTGGATCTATTTCGAAACTGTAGAATTCCTCGTTAAAAATTGCGGGAAGACTTATTCGCTTATCTGCATTTATTATTATAAATCGATGGTATTCCATAGTGTATTTTGCTGTTTGTAAGTTCTATATCACTGCATTTGGCCTATACACCACAATCAGAACGAGGTAAAGCCTAATGCGTTAGTTCCTGCATAATTAAGAGTGACTTAATAGCTATATCACATTTAATTTCAACTATTAGCTTGTATAAAAATTTAATGTCAGGTATTTGTGTTTTCTTTTTTATTTTTTTAATATATTTTCATCTGAATCCCACTCTTGAAAGGAATTACTGTACATTTCAGTATGTTCTAGAAGTCAAGTTTATAATCTTTAGAATTTACGGCTTTTTGTTATGCCACACAAGGAAATGAACAACACCACTACATAATGCAAAGGTCATTTTAATTTTAGCCCCTCCAAATCGTTGTACTCGCCCCTGGAGGTTATAGGTAGTATAGTAATGCAAATGGATTCACTGGATTTGCTCAGGGTATATATGTAACTATTGCCATCACTTGCATTGTGCGCTAAGTTAAAAATTTAATCTGAATTAATCTTTCAAACATTCTCATTAAACTTCGATATTTATAAAAGTGAGATGAACTCGTTCTTTGGAGCTGAAGCAAAATTTTTGAATATGCCCTTCGAATATTTTTTTAATAAAGGTAACATAATGAAGAATTAATCTCACTGGAAAATTATTGTATATTTAATTTTTTGTAGACTATATTGACAAGCTTTTAGATTTTACACAAAGAATTTGGAAAGAGCCAAACTTAATTTTCATGGATACTAAATGATAAGATCATTATTGTAGAATTGACAATGGCGATTTTCCGAGATATAATAGCTTATTATTATTATTTTTAAATCTCGCATTCGAAAAATATGAATAAATTATTTCGAAAATTCAAATTTTTTAACATGCCATAGAATTTGTTGTTTAAAAGTGCGAAAATATTAAGTAAGTTAAAAAGAAGAATTAGATTATTGGAAATAATTCCAGTTAAATATTCATAATTTAAACCTAACAAGTGCTGCTTGTTGCGTCTTCTGGGCGTGTGAAGTGGTATTGAGAGAAATAATATTTAGCGCTCCATCTTCTTTTAACACAAAATGTTAACAATGTTAAGGCAGGTGTTATATTAATTCAATATAATGCTTTTATCAATTTTTCCATTCTGATAGCGTAGTTGCCGATGTATTTGAAAGGCGTTTGATATATTGCCACACAAATTTTCAATAACACATTTCACTTCTTACTTTTTACAAAATTAATTGAATTCGCAAGCGTATCGGTGATTTTTAAGTTAACTACTGTTTTGCACTTTTATTAAACTATTTGGACATAAATTATCTGAATAAGCACATAACTTATGATGTATATTTTTAATATTTCTAGAAATGTTATTTTTATGAATATAATGTTTTTGAAATCAATTATTGCCGCAGATTCCACCTGGACTTAGGTTACGAATTGTAAATCTCAATTTGGTTTCACTAAACTACGAGAATTCATTAAGGTTTAGAAGGAATTAATTAAGTTACGAGGATAAGTACGCTAATACCTTGAAAGATTTCATCAGGAAGATATTTAAGACATTATTAATTACACTTTCAAAATGCGTTTGCTATATCAATCGAGATTAAAAGGCTTATTCATTCAGAACATTAAGAATTGCAATGACCACCCAGATATATACAAGCTTTCCCAAAGTTGTGAAAAGGTATTTTTGGAAAACGCAGGTGAATCTACCTGAAATTACGAAGCATGATTCCTAGTCTTCCAATTATTTTATTGTATAGCCGAATAATTGATTGAAATGCAATTAGATTGTTGACGTAGTCCAGGGATAGACATTGACCGAATTAATGACCATTTTAGATACATTTCTTCCATTTTTTCAATTTGCTAGAACAATGTTGTGTACGTTAGAACTTGATAGTAAAGCCTAACATTGAGATTGAAACCCTAAATTGGGTCTTAGAAGAGTACGAAATAATTATGAAAATTTTTCTAACACATTAATTATAAATTCTATAGTATACATTCCATTTGTGTTGATTTATGTGCACATTTGGAAATAGTCAAGTTATTTTTTTTCATATTCTGGCCCATTTTTAACACCACTTTGGGCCTGCTTGGAGCATTCTGCACAACAGCCCTATCAATAGCTATGATTATTTTAGTCATACATATAAATTGCTCAGTGCTCATAATCAAAAATTCAATTCGATAAATAGTACATTTCCCATTACTTTCCCAACGCGCTAAGTACATAAATACCGCAAATTTCAAATATGAGCTTTGCAAGGACAGCAAAGTTCACCTTTCAATTAAAGAGTGAAAAAATAATTATGGACTTCCAATTGCATTTATTATTATTCAAAATCCTGTCAAATGATTTTATCCCTTATTGTCAGTCAGTCAAACTCTCTTTCCAGCATTACTGACAATTATAAAAGATATCCTATAGATAGAAGCGTCTTGTTAAGGAGTGAACAATCAATGTTTATATAGTTACAGGTAGTGAGTGGCGCGTTTAGGGGCCAAATGCAAAGACTTACTTAAAATGTTTTCTGTTCCTCAAAATTGAAAATAGTTCACCTTAATTCAAGATGTCATCAATCGATTCGCTGCTAGAAACAGACGATTGCATTTTGTGTAAATTTACTTACGTTGGAAATTTTTTTTCTGTAAAAATGGGTGTCAGCCCTTCCCGTTTTAGAAATCCTCAACGCGCCTCTGGTTACAGGAACCAAATATTATTTATTTTATATATACAGGGGGGCCACAAAGTCGCGCACCAAGGTTAATATTTTTTTGTTAATATAATTTTTATTTTTTATTTCAGATCACCCATGCCATTGACTACAGAGCAGCGCGTGGACATAATTTTATTATCTGGTCGTGATGGTGCAACCAACAGAAGTATTGCTGAGCAATTCAACAGAAACTATCCTTATGAAAATGTGTCACACACTTCTGTCGGTCGCTTAATCAACAAATTCAGAGAAACTGGTTGCGTCGTTGACAAATAGCGAAGTGGACGTCCAGGTTTATCGGCGGAGACGCGTGCACAAGTGTTGGAAAAAATTGCAAGCAGTTCAAGGAAGTCAGTGCTAAGGGCAGCAGGTGAAATTGGTATTCCTCATTCAACGATGCAGAAGGTTCTCAAAGCAGAAAAGCTTCATCCTTACAAACTTCAAATTCTACACAAATTGTACGAGGATGATAGTGAAAGACGTTTAGAAATGGCTGTATGGTTTCAGGTTTAACTCGAGGAAGATCCTGACTTTGAATTTGAATAAATGCTACTACTATAACTTTTTCCATTAATATTGGTGCGCGACTTTGTGGCCACCCTATATATATATATATATATATATATAAACCTCGCGTGATTTTTGCAAAGTCATTTACACATCGTGCAAATTATTCTAGTTAAAAGTATTCTTATAGAGCAATAATTATGTGTTTAATTAATTGCAATAGCATTAAGATAATTTTACAATTTGCTGTATTATTGAAAGCATATTCTATCAGAATTTGCTTCTCTAATGAGCTCTTTGCTGACGATTGTTTTTATTAGTTAGAATAATGTTAGTGTGAGTTTAGCTAAATTCAACCTCCCCATTTTAATATTAATGCATTGCACGTTGTTAAATTGCTTTTACTTCCAATTGCCTAGCGATGCAATTAACTCATTGAGACATTTAACTCCGCTGAGAACACAACTTCTTCTATGACCCTGACAACGTGTGACAGATAGTGATCTTTCTTCTTAATCCCTAATAATTTGAAACAGTAATCTGTGCTGTGTGCGTAATCCGTCTTATACATGTACGAAGAGAATTTGCTATCGGCTGAGTAGAGTCAATTGTACTTTAAGTAGAGTTCATATTCAGTAATTTGCGGAATCTATATCTCTGGTGTGGATGTCTGTCTTTGAACATTATAACTAACAAGAGGTCACTGGTGGAGGAATTTTGCGTTAAGAGGGTAATTAAAGCTAAACTGTACCATGGGTGGCACCGGTCAGTGAAAACTCTCGACCCAACCCAACTGCTTCTAGCTATGTGGCAGCTGGCCGAGTAAACAGATAGAGCTTAGATATTGTTAACTTCTATTTTTTCAATTTTACTACAAAATAGAAAACCAGTCTGACATACAAGTATAAACGCTACATATTGTATTTCATCATACAATATATACATTTTATTTGACACATTCGCTGAGAATCTGCAAATTGAGCTCACACAATTGAGAAGCGTGACGCTTCAACACCCCAAGATTTGACTAACAACCACAGGTATATGCACATCAATTGTATTTGTAATACTTTTATTTTTTTTTCATCTGATATTTCCTATCAAATCATTTTCCTCATAGTTTACATCAAGCCACAGAACATTCCTGCATCAATTACGGTATTTAAGCCTTTTTTAAACGTATTATTTACCTTACAATTGTGTTGATTGGTTTTTTACGTTTTAAAATTTGGTTTGCTTAAAGTTGTGAAAACTCAATGTATTACAAAATTAATGACGATCTGCTGGTGTAATGAATTTCTTTTGTTTATTTCTATGGATATATGATTCATATATGCGTAACGAAACCCCATGGATACAGTATCGCTGAACTTTTTTGTTGCGTCAATTCATTGACTTCCATTTATAATTATTTTCCCAGGAAAAGGGTTTTCTTTATTGCCACTGACATTCATTTGGCCTATTTTCCAAATAAAATGATTGCATTTTCGGAATTTAATCCATGCTAGATATCAGAATTTTAATAATTAAATTTGAAGGGTTTTTTATGATATGAAAATTTGAAGCTTTAATATTAGATTGTTTTGATTTTATTATTTATTTTTTAAAATTTGCTAGATTAATTTCTATCAATTAGTTTTTACTAATGTGTTTAATTATATGAGTTTTTTTATTCAATTATAGTATTTTTTAAAAAACCACCATTAACTCATCCAAAATCTTTCTTTTCTTAGAGAACCTTTCCGTAGTTCCTACACGGAATGTCATCATAGGCATTGTGTGATCCAGAAAAAGCGAATTGAATTTAAAAGTCAACGAAATTAATTAATTGAATTTTCAGATGCATAACGCTATTTTCTTAGCTATACTGAATACGTCACTCTGAATTATGAAGCTATTGTCTAAAGTTAACAGTAATAACTTCATTTATGAAGCCATTGAAATCGATAGTTGGACTATTGACACATTTTATTTGATTAATTGCTATTAGCTCTTGAAAAATGGTAATGTACGTCTAATGAACCGGTATATAGACTCAATGGCTTTAAAATAATTCTCCTTCACCAAAGTTTTAATTAAATTTGATGTATATTAATTTTACAAAGTGTTTCAACTTCCGCTAAAGGAAAATTTACCTTTCAAATAATTCAACTCTCTATTATTAAAACCTGTTAGATTATAGGTGTTTCTAAATCAATCATTATTAGTTAGTTCGATTCGACCGTGTGCTCTCCACTTAGAATCGTATTGAATTTTTAATGTTAGTTTTGCTTCTTTTGGAAAGGATATTTCGGAAGTCAGAAGTAGAGATAAATTAAGTAGCAAAAATGACGCATTACAAATTGTCATTTTACAAGATTAATATTTCAAATACAACACTATATTTTAACAAGAATTTCACTATTCGACAACATATTGAGAATAGATGGGCAATAACTATAGCTTGTGCTGCCTTCTGCTGGAATTTCTGCAATTATTTTAAATTTAAAATGTGAGGGGACATAGGAAAAGGGACCTATAGTGTCAAAAAATGGAATTAAATCAGCTTCGAAGTATGAATCATCCATATAATACAAAACAACGACAGGGAAAGATCTTTTAGCTTTAACTAATCAACTTACACTTCACACAATAGACAAAATGTCACGCAAAGATAAACGTAAATTTACGAAAGTTTAACCGCAATTTCCTAAAAACATGAAAAATTTTCTATAGGTCCCTTTTCCTATGCCCTCTCACAAATACAGCAGACTGAATAAGCCATAAATTGAAATTGTGAACAGTCAAAATCAAACTGAACGGCATAAGTCCTACTTAATTTCCCTGTTTGCCAAGTTCTGAGACAATTGAATTATAGATATACTTAATAATTTATGTAGTTTCTTTCCATTTCGAAAGGGCAATGAATAAAGCAAACTTAAGACCAAATTATAATGAAATGGCTTTGTCCAGTTGCAATTCTAGTCTACGCCTCTAAGTTATCTTTTCTCAAGTTGGCATACTTACTGCTTAGTATATTGAATTAAAAAGTCGTTATTTCGAAGTGAGCCTACAAATTTAATTTATTCGCGATCACTTTAAAAAATTGGATTTACCTCGATTTCGGTTTACCTTTATTGTAAGACCATGATTGTAGCGCGCGCAATATTTTTAGAGATAGCAATTTTCCCTCTAAATTAATGATATACTTTGTTTACCACACTCAGTGGAGTTGTTACATGTTTTCGTTGGAACATACTTAATCATAAGTTTCTTTTAAAAATTATTTTTATATTGTTAAAAGGCCTAACTAGTTCTGACGAGTTCAACTACATTTTGATATTCCATAAATTGCAATTTCTTGTTTATAACTGCAAAAGTTTAAAGGAAATTTAAGAGTAAATTGCTAAATGTTATCCATCCATAATTCTTAGTTATTTCTTCAATATTTTAAGTTAATCCTTTTCTGCTAAATTTTGAATCAGTCTATGTATACTAAGATAATTAAAAATGTAAAAATAATAAATTTTCCAGTCTTTTATTGTATTAGAAAAGGTATACCACCAAGAATGATTATGAATACCCATAAGGTCAACATTCACATTATTTGTACCACGTGCAATATTTTATTTCAGCTAAAACATCATTTGAAATAATTAGCAACCATTTGACGTCATTCTAGCTAATTTTTTTAAATGCTAAGTGCATTCTTATAACATGTGAGCATACTTTATTAACTATCTCACAATTATGAAACTTGTTTACTAAGGAATAATTTTAGATTTGGATATTTGACCCAAAGTACATTACCTTTTTATAGCCGTAAAGGTTTTATTTGTAATTGCATGTAGAAATGCAGTTTATCTGTTCATGGGCAGTTGTTAAACTTGAAATGTATTGCAATGATGGATTCATGGATTGTAAGGTAAATAAAATAACTAAGATCGTAAATATTAACTTTCATAAAAAATAATTTTACAGATTTCAGAATTATTTTACACAACATCTTTATGATAAATCGTCTCCTAACCCGATCTCAGCCGGACTCTTTCTTCACTTTTAAGACCCCCAACAGTACCGCTTCGATGTTCTGGTACTCTGACGTCAGGAAATTGACTGCAATACCAATATTTGAAAAATGTATTCCAAGACCCCAACAACGCTAATATTTGGCAGGGTGGTGGCCAATGATAAACTGAACACATGGTGAAAGTAATCATTGGATGTTATCCTTACCTGAAGTTTTGAAGCGAATTTATCGATGAAGATAACTATAAAATAGTAGCCTTTCTTAGAATAATATGTGTAAAACTAGAAAAATAATGAAAGTGTGATTTTTATATTTAGACATTTGTCTTGCTAACAATACTTTAGGAAAAGCCACAAAATCTTTCAAATTTAGAATGTAACACAATTGTTCAGTACCCCCCGGCTCATATGGTTGATTAAATTTTCTGATATTAGCATATCACGGTCTACTTAATATTAATATTAACACATGTTGCGTGTGCGTTGTCGCATTAAAAATAACAATAGTTAGTGTAAAGTCGGCTAATTCCTACAGTAGGCTAAATCCGATTACATTAATAAATTCAATTAATTTAAATAATACAATTTTTTGCGGTAACAAAAGTTTAAAATATACTACACTTTATGGGATAATGATATTGTATACCCTAAAATACCCTAAAAAATATTGATAATCTAGATGTTTTCTCTATTATATTGTTTAATTACTAGAGCCTCACAGATCTTAGTTTGGGTTGTTTTCATGACTATTTTATAATTTTCCTTCTTTAATTTATGATGGTGATAGAATATTTCCGTTTCAAGATGGCCACTAATATGTTCTTTAATGCGAATGCCAAAATTTCGCATATTGCCAATCTATTTGAATAAATTCATATGGATGTGCTTATCAATATCGTTCGTCTTAATGTGACAGTTTGCAGTTGTGTTTTACTAAGTGCATTATTAGCCATAGACAATCTTGTAATTGTTTGACTGCAACTTTTTGGATCTATTGGCTTGTAACACATGGTGGCTTCTTCTACGATGAGGGCTTTTTTGTTCTTAGATACTTGCGCATACATGCGCTTAGAAAGCAGAGATGGAAGTGGGGCGGGACAGTCGAAAGAGTATTGGCTTTTTTTTCTAAAGTTGGTTCTGATGGGACAAGAGCGGGCAAAAACACCTTTGACTTGAGAAAAACTGAAGCAAAGAACTGCTAATTTTAGAGATTGTAAAAGTAATTTTCTTACATCACAGTTCACTACTTGATAAAATTTTGATTGACTTGGAAATTTTGAAAAATCAATTACTATGTGTTTCCAACTCAGCGAAATTGCATTCTATTCAATAATGTTAACAAGATCTTTTTGTCATCAATAGGCTTTGCAATTATCTTTGCATAAATATATTGCATAAAATATTAGCTTTATAGAGGTAAAATGTATTTGGCTATTAATTATAATTTTAACCTTGTTCTACCCAGGGCATCTTAAATTATTTTTAATGTATAGTTATTAAATTTCTATTGGTAGTAATAGTAGAGATGGCCTTTGAAAAAAGAATTCTGTATCTTCTAGGCAAAATATTTGGCAGTTGTGGTATGGTGCAGTGCTATGAAAATTGTCATTGAACAAATATGGGGAAATATCGTTTTAGGATCGAAAATTTTTTGATTTTGATTTATCCGATTTTACCATTTAGTGAACTTAATTAGTAGACAGTTTACATACAAATATCAAAAGTATAAAACACAACACAGAATTGAGTTTCATTACAAAAAAGGGGCTGTGCTTATAAACAAAGAAGCATCAAATGCATATGAAAGATGTAAAATCAGAATTTGATCTAGGAAAACATTCGAAATAAGTGATTCAGATGGATTGTTAGAGCATAGATCATGTAGTTAACGAAATCATTATGGTAAGATGATTAATCATCTTTTCCAAGAAAATGGATATTGATCAAAGACAGAGAAATTGTTCTGAAATATAACCGAAGAATGTCTAAATAGTAACTGACAGATAAATAGTACAAATTTGTATTATCAAGCAAGTAATTGAATATAGAGCCAAGTGGCGCACAACCAGACCTAGAAATGGAATGGGATGATAGATTGAATTTCTTAGAGATTTTCATTTTATAACAATTATTCGGGTATTTCTTGTAATATATTTTATTTGGACCTGTGGGTCTCATAAGGAAATTGAATTAGGATTTGGGCTTTGCCCTTTTAAACTGGGCCTAAATTATATGCTGTCAGGAATATCGTCCAGGATAAAAAGAGTTTTTATATAAGATAAGAAATTCAGATTTCTCAGGGATGCAAATGTGTTTTGATAAAGAAAGAGCAGACGGCAAGATTGCTGATATTCTCTTGAATAGATTGTCAATTAAGACCACATTTTTATAAAGAACTGTTGTCGACGCACTAATTTTGTAAACTTAATGCATTATGATTTAGCAATAAATTTTTATTTTTAAATTTTGCAACAATATTGCATGTCATTTGTTCACACGGTTTCTAATATTAAAGGCTTACGGCTTAATTATAAAACTTCTAAGATTTGTTAGAATTGAATCATTCAAATAACGTTACTGAACCGTTGATGTCAGTGCTGTCATATTGTTAACTAAAACGTTTTTTACATGTTAACATGTACATTATATGAAAAAACACGTTAAAGACAAAATTGAGTGTTAAAATCACTCATTGAGTTGTTTAAAGAGAAAAGTCAGCTTTCCAGCCTTATTGACGCCCAAACAACTTCGGAGTTTTCTATAGGTGAGTCCGAGAGTTGAGAAACACCGCTCTAATCATGCACTGGAGAAGATAGCATTGGCCAGTGTTGATACATGGTAGACCAATTCCTTCAAGAATCCCAGTCGAAGTACACTCCTCCACCAAGCTTCACTCTCGACCTTTTTGTGGCCCTCCGCAAAAATGTATTCGTTATAGGAAGGAACGTTTGCCATGTAATTTGTAAGTTCCGGCATGATATTTTCACCAGCCTTTTCACGGATGTAGTCGATGGCTTGTGTTGTTTCATCCAGATTCAGGTCTTCTCTGCATACTTGTGATCGAGCAAATTAGCAGCTAGGACGACGGGTAGAATGGCCTCCTGAACTCACTTATCGACGACACTTGCATACTCAATTGGAGCTTGTCCGGCAACATTCTTTCAAAGCGTGAATGTTTCCGACAAAGTGCAAGAATTTTTCTGCAACTTGTCCAATATAACCCCGACTGATTTCACGAACTCCATTATATCTTCTGCAGATCTCTTCAGAGATATTTCTTCCACATAACGAAATACTATGTCGGTATTCTTCAGATGCTTGTTCGCTATTTCTGCAAGCATATGCAAGTTCTTCTGGAAGTATTCGATTGTGTCGATATTGCTGTTCCAGCGAGTTTCGCAACGTAATGGAGGTCGAGTCATGTTGTTCTCCACAAGGTCTGCAGAACATGCATGGGTATTGCGAACCCATTTGAGAACAGTGATGATCTTTGTCATTATTGGCTTGATGTCTTTTTGACAGAGAATGTCTTTGGAAAGCAAGTTGGCGATATGCGAATGACACCCATAAGTGTGAATAAGTGTTTCCGGCACTGCTAATTCTCTGCGCATTGCATTCATGTTTGCTGCATTATCCGTGACAAAGCTACTCGCATTGACCTCAAACTCCTTCTTGACATGCTCCATCTGCTCATGCGTGACTTAAACAAGATATTCTGTTGTGTAACATTTTCCAATAGTACTAATCGCAGGCTTGTCCATGGGGCAGAATTTTGATCCCCACCCCATTAAAATTTCCGTGGGAATCCACATGGGCCCCACGGATCCCCACGACACTAAAATGCAAATATATGTGAACATATTTACTAAATATTTTCTAACTGTTTTTGCCAAATTTATGTAATTTCATATATATATATATATATATATATATATATACGTGAACTAACAATAAACTATAAACAAAGTAAAGAAATAATGAAATTATAATGTGCAAATCAATAACCACACACACTTTATTCATCA
>CABFPE010000124.1:1382316-1399946 GCA_900660155.1 Hofstenia miamia | reverse complement strand
TCTGAACATCATATATATATATATATATATATATATATATAATGCCATTTACTGTAAAGTTCTTCATATATTAACAAGAATCCTTTTTAATATGCTTGAAAAAATGATTGGTTCCACAGTGTTGACCAACTAGTACGTCACTGTCCTTTGTAATTAATTCAATGACATATGTGTCGAATATTCCTCTCAAATTTACATATTTGCATAAATCAGCTGAAAATACTAGTCAGTAAATCTATAATCCGTAAATTGCAATAATTTTAAGCTTTCTGAATATAATATTAAATTTCTCTGCATTGCAATAAATTTACAAATTAAATATGACGTTTTATCGACTAGGTACTCATGCAGATAATTGAATTGAGAAATGAAACCATTGACTAGTAATTACCTCTATAAAATGTTCGCGTTTTTTATTTCTGGCCTTAGAACAAATGTGACCTGTCATATAGAAAATCTGCTTCATACATTATTCAGCAAATTTGAGTTTTGCATTCTTTTGAAAAGCAATAGATTCAAATGCTAAATTAAGCTTTTAGTTCCTGATGAATGCTATGTGGGTATTTACGTTTGTCCACCTAAGCTCATAGATAAAGGCGTTTACGGATAAAGAATAAGAATACCATGATATAGAATTAACTACTTTTTATAGAAACAAATTAGTTTTAAGCGCTTTTAAGCCCTGTTTAGTTATTGTTTTAATATGTTGTTCCTGAGCGTAGCAATGAGTGTTCAAAATTTAACAATCAATTTTGTAATATGTATCTGTAGTAATTAATTTATTCGCAGTGAATTTCGCAAGTTGCCTTGAAATCTGTAGAGGGATTGCTGATTAAGAAATTTATTTATATTGATATTTATTATTTAATCAAAGCGAGGATGCATTATCAAATTTTAAAAATGTAGGGTTTTTCATGAAAACCCATCTCCCAAGGGACGTATTATTGTCATTATGCATCAAACAAAATCATATGAAAGTCACACACATTATTTTTTTATTAATGTGTAGGTATTTTTTAGAAATCGAAATTCCTTTTATTCTTATTCCATAATATTTACAAATTTGCATTTAATCATTGTATGTCAGTTTTTGACGTTGTAGCTTTTCGTGATCTAACTGCACATACAGGGTGAAGCAGAGAAACTTGCTTATTTGAAACTTATATTATAACAGAAGTAATGAATATATACAAATGAATTTTGTAATATCATAATTAAAAACAAGTAAATTTTACAATTTGCCAGTTTTAAATATGATATCAGGTAAATGACGTCCATTATTGTCAATACATTGTGTCCGTCGTTTCCAGAAATTGATGTTGATTCTTTCCAACATTTCAATAGGAATCTTGGCGGCAGCTTCACGAATGTTATTCTTTAGATGGTTCAGGTTGTTGGATCTGTCAAGGTACACGACGGACTTCAGATATCCCATAATAAATAATCGTAAGGCGCTATATCAGGGGACCTTGCTGGCCACTGAAGATCGCCCCTCAAAGAGATCATGTACCCAGGAAAGGTTTCATTTAAGACAACCATGGATGCTCTTGATGTATGCATAGTTGCCCCATCTTGCTGGAACCAAACATTGTCCAAGCCCATCTCATTCAGATTTGGCAGGAAGAAATCCTGTAACATCCTCTCATTTTCTTCAAAGAACCAGGGACCGATCATTCCAACTCAGGATATTGCACAACAAAGAGTCACACATTGCAAGTGTAGAGGTCATAGGTGAAGTTCTAGGGGGTTTTCAGCACTCCAATACCGCATGTTCGGCTTGTTCACAGCCCCGGAAAGATGGAAGTGCGCCTCATCTACGTTCAACCATTCCATGACTACTGCAAAGAAACAAGAAAATAAATTAATGAGGCTCATCATACAAAACAAAACATTACAGTTCACTCTCTCAATTAAGCCCCTCTTCAAAGTTATCAGAGCAAATCACACTTAAGGAAGCTAATTCAAATAAGCAAGGTGCTCTGTCCCACTCTGTATAATTGTATGATTAGTAATTTTAAATACTTGCAAATTTGATAAGTATATTCTTGCAAATTGATTTTTGACTACCATGAATTTATTTTATGTATATTAATCTTAAAAATCGCGTTTTTCACATCTTCCAATGCCATTTTGAACGAAATTATACAATGCTCACACATACGCGTATTTTCGTAACTGCAAGATATTTAAAGTAAAAAGGTAAACTATGCTGAATAAAGGAAAATTCACAAAGTTATACTCATGCTTGTGATTGAATTTCCAAGTTTATTAAATGAAATTATAAAAAATTTCAATCCATGCAATGAGAGCCATGCTTCAGCAATTTTCTGCTTCTAACATTAATGCCATTGTTTTTAGAGCTATCGTGTTGATTTCGCTTTCAGACAATATTGGTTTGATAAACGATTATCATTCGATAAGTACCACAAGCCTCTTACACTTAGTCATGAGTTTTTGCAAAAGATTTGGCTGCCAGACACCTACTTTCCTGAATCACTTTCTGCCAATAAACACGATGTAATGGTTCCCAATGTTCTTCTCAGAATTCATCCCAATGGTTCAGTCCTATATAGTTGCAGGTACTTCTTAAAATCATTTCTCAAATGGAATAACAAATTACACGCATAAGTTGTATCCCAATGCATGAACAAAATTTTTTATCGAACTTTTCGAATTCATTCAGAGTTTTATTTTACACCAAGGTAGAATATAATTACACATTCATGCGCCATCGCTCCAGAGATTGACATGACCTAAAACTTAGGCGAAAGTCAAGCCCAGCCCATTTCTCCCTCTGCCTCTTCCTACTATAGAAATATTTTAAATCATTGAGATGAATATGACTCTTTTTTCCATTGAATTGATTATTTCAGCTATAATTATATTTATGTAAGACCAATATTTATGCTCTACTGAAATAAAATTTTTAACCTAATTTCAATTGAATTATGCAGTAGTGTGGAATTGTCATCTTAACGATGGAATACCACAAATTCGAATGTTTAGATTCGTAGAACAGGTAACAAGCAAATGTCCAAATCACTCTCGTGTTTTTTTTCCAGTTAAATTGATGTCAGAGTTATTTTTCTGCAAATCTGATATATATCCTCTTTGTGTTTTATTATCTTTTACTCATAGTTGCTATTTAGAGTAACCGTTGTTGGTAAGTGCCCAATGGAGTTGAAGAACTTCCCGCTAGATGTTCAAGAATGCAAGCTTATCATTGAACCATGTGAGTTACACTAATATTTTATTGTTGTCGTAACTTTGCAAATGTGGTTTCCATCATTCGATCTAACTTAGGCTTATTAATTTTCTATATAAATAGTTTTCCCATTAAGATTTCTATACCCATGCAGCATATTCAGTGGTACAGTAATGAAAAAATGCATATAATGCTTAAATGTTAAAAGAATATACCACATGATCAAATTAAAGATAACTACCACCTGAAGATATAATATTCCTTATGTTACTTCTGAATGTTAAGAAATTGTTAGCTAAGGAAAAATTTCAATATTCTAATGCACTGTATCAATCTGATATTATCTGGTGTTTTGATAGCGAGGAAGATCAAATAGGGAGGCTACCTTTAATTTTTTCAGCTTCACTTGAAATTATTTTTGTGGCAAAAACATTTCCATATTTTCTTAACAGGAACTAATAATGGAGAAACCAGATGACGTGCTTGATTTAGTTTAATTGGCTTTTTCTTTTGAACGTCTTTGCCATTTATATGACAATAACGTAACAAGTTTTCCTTAAATATTTTCCGTTGCACGTTTAACGACATTTTATTAGTGCTAGAATAGAAGGTTGAACTTGATTGCATTTTAAATTGATTTGCATTGATAATTCTTTCATTAAATACTAATGAATTGAGTATACGATGTACTGTGCTTAATATAAAATATAATAAAATAGAATTTTTAATATATGCACTTATGGATCTATCTACTATCTGTCTATCTATCTATCTATCTATCTATCTATCTATCTATCTATATATATATATATATATATATATATATATATGCATATGTTTCTTTGTCATATGTTCCTAAAAATTGTGTCTTTTAATGTATGCATATTTAGATGGCTATACGATGAATGATTTGATATTAAACTGGTCTGGATCATCTGCGGTGAATGTGGCGCCCAATATCGATTTGTCGCAGTTTACGTACATTGGGTACAATCAAACAAACTACTCACTTTCATTTACTACAGGTATCATCTAATCTTTTCGCTGCCCTTCATTATATTGACATTTGAACTTTTAAACTACATCTACTCTGGCTCGTTTAATAGGCCGCGGATATCTGCACTTTATGTACCAAACCACTACTGTTTGTTGTGAAAGTGGGCACGCTAAGATCTTGATGACTGGAGAAAAATTCCAACTAAACGAATTTTAGGCTTCGATTGAGGTGCACTAAAACACGGAAAAACGAAAGGTGATCTAAGCGATTCCTCGATTATGCACGCTGTCCAATAGAAATCTACTTGAGAAGTTATGTTTTGATAAATAAGAGGATGAAAGCGTGGCTTCTTGCGACTGTAGGACAAAAACCCCTTACATAATGAAAGTTTCGCAGATCGAATTATGATGCACTGGGGGTAGCAAAGATCTGATTAAGCTCTTCCCAATCGATGTCAATTGAAGGAAATAAATGTTGAGGGTTCAATTGACTCATCGAGTTCTTACGGGAGGGCAGAGAAGAAATGACATATGAAAGCACGAATTTCACCATAATGAAAAGATTCATCCTCAATGCCATCTTGCTGGTCTTCTTGCCATAGTTCGTATTTTAAGCTATGAGTGTCGAAGAAATGAAACAATAATAGTTGAATTCTATCTTGAGAGAGATGTGAAATCTTCACGTAATAATCCAGGAATTGCTGTTGATAAGACCCAAATGATAGCGGTGATTCTTAATATTAAGAAGGTAGAGGAGGAGACCATATCGATATCTGCGTGGAACTAAGAACCTGATCCAAAACAAGATAATGAAATACATCAGAAACATCTTCGAGGATATCGATATCTGTAGCAAAAATGGTGGAGATCGCGTATTCCAGGTGTAATAAATTGGGGAAAGAATTACTCTATTAGCGTTACCTGTGAGAAAAGATCTGAATGAAGCTGAGTGCATCAGAGTGTAGAAAGATATTAATCGAGATAAACTTCATTACTTTGGTTTGTCGCTCTTCTTCGACTTATTTGATTTCTTCTTGAAGAACGTTTTTAATGAGGTGGTGTCAATGCCGAGCTGGTGATAAAAGCTTTGATTGAAACAAGGATGAAATCTCAATCATAGTTCTTTGCAGAGTGGGACGCATCTGCGGTAGAAGGTGTCGGAGTCGTTGAGTTCATAATTATCTTGAGGTTTTCTCAAAAATGGTGTCTGAGGAAGTAGTAGCTGAGGGAAGAGACTGACTAGTAGTTTAAGAATCCTTCTCTCTAAACTAAAATAGTCATGAGAGAGCGGCAAAGCGTTCATATTAAAAACAAATCTCTGTAATAATGAAATCAACTTTGTGCACGGTGTCTCTGAGAGAAACTTGTGCGGTCTACCTATAGAGAAAACCAAAATTTTTTACTTTAGTTGTTGTTCTTATGCACTTTAGACCTCCTTATTTTCGGAAAACTAGGTAAGAGAGGAATTGACATTTTTTCCTTCATATACTTCAGGCACATGTATAATGCTTAACACAAATGTTCACCATAATTGGAGAAAGGCACATTTACCCATCGATATATCAGTATTCAAAGGTTTCCAAATTTCAAAAGATTATTGAAGAAGCGTGTTTGAGAATATAACAAAACCGTATAGATACACTCGGCAGTTTAGGGCTAAGATACGTAATTTAAATATCAAATACCTTTGATATACCGCGGAACATATTGTTCTCAAAGACACCAATTATTTGGAACGTCGAGAATCATATGTGAAGAAAATTATTCCCATAATTTTCATAGACACAAAATCAAATACCAATTTTGAAAGGCATTAGGTAAAATGTGTCGAGCATTGAAATATCCTCACAGTAATGGGAAATTTTTCTCATATTGGTTTAATAATAACATCAAAGAGCATTTTGATTTCTTCCGTGAATTTTAAAACCGCGAGACTTTAATTCTCTAATCAATTAGATCCCTTTAATTTTTTTAATGGAATCATTTTACTAAGTTGTCTTAATTTTTTGTTATTTTAGTATGATTTTTATGTTTTTGGGCTGGGACTGGGCCTTTTCTACCTTTTTGATAGGATTATGTCGCGGTCTTTTAACTAGAGTTAGGCCTAAATTTTCGGACAATTTGCAACTCTGCGCTGAAAAACTGTGTAATTTCTTAACTTTGCAAAAAAGTGTTAATCAATTTGGTCTTCGATTAATAGATATTGAAATATATTTTTCGGTGAAGAACACGGTTCTGGTTGACAAGCTGCTATGAATTTGAACTAAGCTTTGTACTTCACGAACTCATGCTTTTGTAATTTCATTGGAATTCAATTATGTTAATGTGATTTTCTTTCCAAAGCTGGGTTGGCAACTAATTCCTAATTTGATACTAAATGTGGATGAATCTTTATGACTTTCCCAAAATATATTTTGTCTCAATTTCTATTAAAAAAGAATTTTCTAATCCAAATATTTGTGCACCATATGTCCACAAATGATAATAGATTACATTGTTATTTAATTTTTTTGGTAGCTTTTAAACAAAAATCCTTGAAATTATACAGCAATTGGTAGTTAATCAACATTTCACACATATTTATTATTTAGGCAACTTTAGCGATTTGGAGGTTCAATTTAAGTTCACAAGAAGATTGTTATATTTTGTTTTGCAAAGTTATGTTCCTGCCACTCTTATCGTCATGCTATCCTGGGTGTCTTTTTGGGTTGATCCCCGTTCTATTCCTGCTCGCGCATCTTTAGCTATCACCACTGTTTTAACCATGATCACACTGATGGGAACGGTTAACAGCCAACTCCCAAAGGTCTCTACAATTAAAGCGTTGGACAGTTACTTTGGAATGTGTTTCCTCTATGTATTTGGTTCTTTGCTAGAATTTTCTGCTGTTTGTTACTTTGACAAAGGCAGTCAGGTAATTTTAACGCAATGAATTTACAAACCATTCACATTTGATACTTAACAAAAAAGTCTTACTCTCAATACCGCTAACTAAATAGCTATTAGCATTATATAAGTTTATATATATATATATACAGTATATATATATATATATATATATATATACTTATTGTATTGAGCAGTGCCCATCCGATAAGGATAAACAGTTCTTATCGACAGCTATTGGTCATGGGTTCGTTTCATACGTAGTTATTCTTGGAGTATGTGGATTTTGTTAAAACTGATCAATTTAATGCTTAATCTAAAAAATGCTCAAATACAATGTAATGTTATTCAATTATATGTACAATTATGCAACATTAAGCAATTTTCAATTGATTGACTAATTTTTGATATATTAGGTTCAATTTATGATTACTATCAGTTTAGCAAATCTAACTTAATGTCTATTGAGAGACGCACTATTGAATAATGTCCTATACATATCAAGAGTGTCGCCTCAGGTCTAGTCCGCACAAACAACAAGTCAGCCTATTGTATTCTATTATGTTATACCGGAATGCAGTAGAAAAATGCAGATATCTACAAAGCAACATGAAAATCCATAACCGGATCTTGGAAATAATGGAATTTTGATAGGGGAAATGTAAATGCGGAAAAAACTTGACCTACTTTTCTTTGGTGTAATATATCTTATGTATTCGATTAAGAGTGCTTCCCTAAACACGCCAAATGCAATGTTTATCCATAGAAATACTATTGCAAATATGTGATTACCAAAAACATTTTCAATATATATATATATATATATATATATATATATATTCATGTTTTTTTGAATAATTCGGCAATGCATCACTTCAAAGCGCTGTCTTATTAAGACTTCTCTTCTATTATAAGTCTTTAATCATAACAAAGTTAAATCAAATGAAGTTTTAATTGCATATTTCATAAGGTTTTGTAACCAAATTTACAATTTTCCGTTTAATATTTTTAATACCATTCCTACGTAACAATTTCATAAATCTATGGTTGGCCAAAACGTTCTTATATTATTACAAATTTAGCGAAAGATAAATTTATTATGTATAAATCGCTGAATCTAAAAAATAGTTACTACCTCTAACAAGGCATAGACTGAGTTGGGAAAAATTTGTTTAATTTTTGTTCTTAAGAAAGGTATTTGTTAATACCACAATAAATAAATAATATCTTTTATTTTATGACCTTAAATCACACACGAGCTTTTGTTTTTGTGTACAAATGAAATATCAAAATAGTCTACTACTACTTGTGACAAAGTCAATTCATATTGCGAAGCAATATTTTTTTAAGGCTGTGGCCAAAGATAATGTTTATTAATTTTCGTTGTTGTAAATAACACTGCATAACAAAATTTAAAAATATCAAGATGTAATTTTAGTGATTTTAATTAACTTTGTGGCGCTGTTATGAACTCGAAATTTGTTTTGCTCTACCACGTGTAAATTTTGAAATACGGAATTCCATATTTTGTCATATCTTATATTTTCAAAAAGGATTTTGCAAAATTTATTCCAATTACATTGTTATTTTAAATAAGTTTTGAAAAAATTCTTTATTATTATTTATTTGTATTACTTATGAATAACTGATAATTAAAAATTACAAATAATTCAAGCAAAACATAAAAAAGGTTCTCCCATATTTATTGGCTGTCAAAGTGAAGCTAGCAAAAATCTGCCATCATAACCAGATCGGCTCCTCTTTATTGCCTTTAATATGATCCCGATAACTTGATGATATCTTTCACCATGTTCGTCGCTGATTTTTCTTAACTTACATATCTAGATATTAATTTTAAAATTAATTTAAAATTAGTGTATCGGAACCATATGAACTTAATCCTGAAAGAATTTTGTAAACCATAAATCATGTTATTCAAATACTACCATCATCAATCGTTATGTAAATACTTAATGGATTAGTTACACAGATGTCATTTTTTCGATTAGAAAAATTTTATTGAAAGAAACTAGAGAAGCAATTTTACTGAACTTAAGCGTTTGTGAAAAAAGTCTGAAAATATAGAAAAGCTATGATTTCAAAAATTCTATTTCAAAGAAACTTCATATTTTTAATACTTTGATTAAGATCTTCAAGTTAGTGGAGAAATTAACGACTTATATAATTTCCTGAATTCAGTCATAAACAAAGCATTAGAGTTATACTTGCACAAGGTTTCTCAGTATTATTCATTTATTAATACTTTCATCGCTACTAGAATTATTTGCCAAAAAATATTGAAATTTTTAATAACCTAGAGCTCTTGAGAAAAATTTAAAGTCAGTTTTGTTTATAGTGGGAAGACCTGGATAGGCTATACCAAACATTATACTATATTTTTTGCGAATATTTCAATTTTTGTAATCCTTTTAGAAGTTGTCTGAATAATGAATATCTAATTTTAATATGTAAATGCTCTTAAAATTTCCATTAAATGGAAAGTCACTACAATAGCTGTTTTGATACAATTAAACATTAACATAACTGTTTAGAAACGTGAGTTAAAGCGTCGAGAATATGATCAAAAGGTCAAGGATCGCGAGGACAATGAACGATATAGACTTGCAATCCTACGCGAAGTTGACGGTCTTGCTCGGCCAGGGGGCGTCGAACTCAATCACATTCTGCCAAATTCAAATTTTTCATTTTCACAGTCATCGAATCATGTCAACGGCAACAGCTTTACTCGTCCACTTACTGAGGATTTGGGTCCACCTCCCAAACAAATGCAGTTCAATGTTTTAAGTGTCGATGTTTACTCAAGGATTCTCTTTCCCACTACCTTCTTAATACTTAATCTCATTTACTGGGGTGCCTACATGAAAATCAAAACCAACAAAATGGAAAAAGCCTGAGTCTTTTCAAGTACCTCTTATTATGAATTGTACGCTTTTCTTTAGCCTTTATTTACAATCCATTTGTTGAGGCGTTTATAATACAATGTCCCATGTTATTTAATGCAAATTCTACAAATCCAAAGAAGTGCTGCAATGGGTTGACATTTCATTCTTTAGAAGAAAATATCTATGATTTTTGCATTAAAATTGAGTAGTTTCAGAGCTTTGTGATTTGAGCTGAACTCTATCTTAATGCGAACCTTTGAGTTTGAAATTATAAATTCATCAGTATTGCTAAAACCTTATACGTAGGAGATTTTGTAAATGGGAAAATAATCGCAAAACTAAGGGCGTGGCCAATTTTACAATTGTTTCATTCTGTGATGCATTGTGACTTTGTTCAATACAACTTTTGTTTAAACCGAATTTCAGGTTTTAGGTGAGGTGAAATTCAATTATAACTAGTCGTTGAAAATTTACAATGTTCAATAAAATAGGAATCCGCTGTTGCAAGTATTTCGATTTTTCCCCAACAGATTAATGAAACCTTCAAAAAAATTTCAAAAAATATTTCTATTTTTGATGGTCTCAATTGTAATTTGTATATACAATTTGTTTTGTAGTTATAGACTCTTATGCATGCATGCATCTACATGTACTCATTCACATATGAGAGCTACATTATTGCAAGCATAACCTGAATATTTTAGGTCAAATATCACCATCATTTTGGGTTACTTTTGTATGTTTAATATTATTTTGTACGAATACAATTATTAAATAAATTGTTATTTATTCTTAATTTGTGCAATTAGTGATTAATTGAACGACTTTTAGAAGGTTAACCTTAAATGCATGTATTTTTGTATATTACCTTTGTGAATTTTGAGGTCCATGTCATAATTAACAAAAATTATTTTTCAATTTGTTAGCAATTATCTTAAGAGGTTTTGAAGTGTATTTCTAGGCTTTGCATATAAAGCTGCCTGCATTATAATTGGTTTTCAATGAAGTGAAATTTTAAATAAATGCCTTTAATCTAAGTTTAATATCTAATTATATATCCGATATCCCGATTAAATATTTAAAAAATACTTCAAATATATCTACAAACACAATGCAATAACCTATATCTATTAACTTATATTAAAAATGGAAATTGTACTCTCGATTTAGAGAAGTACTTAGAAAAGGATAAAAATGGAATTCGAGAAGTTTTACACAGAGCGAATATTTTAAAACAACTTTTTATTGTTTCCAAGTTAAATTCAAAGGATATTTTTGATGAAGCAGCTTAGAAAAAAATATTCAATCTGTTTTAGTTAATTTGATTCAAACTGATATCAAAAGTAGCTTTAGAAAATTGTTTCATAATCAGAATAAGGTATTTATTATTATTCTTACTTCACACAGCTTCATGCTGGTATTCCTCTCAGCTCGGGGAACTCACCAGTTCCCAGCGAGTCTGAGAGCTTTCCTCAGGACTCTAGCTGTTCCTAACAATGCTGCCTTCTGTGCTACTGCTCCTCCCCACTTTGGTACTCCCAACTCCTCCAAGTATCTCGTATGCTTCTTACTCACTGCTCCTAGTGCGCCTACTACTACCGGGACTACTTCAACTTTCTTTAACTTCCACAGCCTTTCTATTTCCTCTGCTAACTCTCTGTACTTGTCTATCTTCTCTTTCTCCTTGCTTTCTACATTCCTGTCCTTTGGTACTGCTATGTCTATTACTGTTCCTAATCTTTTCTCTTTGTCTACCACTACTATGTCTGGCCTCCGTGCTTCTATCACTTTGCTCGTCTGTATGTTGAAATCCCACAGTATCTTAACCTTCTCATTTTCTATGACGCCCTGTGGCTTGTGCTCATACCACTTGTCTCCTGCTTCTAACCCATGCTGCCTGCTCAAACTCCAGTGTACCATTCTTCCCACCTTGTCATGCCTGAACTTATACTCATTCTGTGCCAACTTCTCACACCCTGCTATCAGATGATCTACTGTCTCCGCCTCTTTCTTACACAGCCTACACTTATCACTTACTTCTACTCTTCTGTCTATATGCTTCTTCACCCAGTTTGTTCTTATTGCTTGCTCCTGTGCTGCCATTATTAGTGCTTCTGTTTCTCTCTTCAGTCCTGCCTTCTTTAACCACTTGTTGCTCTCTTCTCTATCACACTTTTCTGTGTTCCTCCAGTATTCTCCATGCATTGCCTTCTGCCTATACCTTGTTTGCCTCTCTGATTCCATCCTACTCTGGTATATCTTCTTTCCTTCACTCTCAGTTCTTATCTTCTTCAACTCCTTAGTGACCTCTAGTAGGGACCCCTCAGGTTGCTCTTCTACATATTCCTTTAGCCCTAGTGCTTCTGCTTCTACAGTCTCCTCCACACTTAGCAGCCCTTTACCTCCCTTATGCCTTGTCATGTACAGCCTATCTACATCTCCATTGAGGTTGAATGCTCTCTCTGCTGCTAGTATCTTCCTTGTCTCCCTGTCTAATTCCCTCAGTTCATTCTTATTCCACCTAACTATTCCTGCCGAATATCTCAACACTGGTATTGCCCACGTATTAATTGCCTTTATGCTGTTCTGCCCATTCAATGCTGACTTCTGTAGTACCTTCCTTACTCTCCTCTTGTACTCTTTCCTTAGCCTCATCTTCATTTCCATGTGATCTGTTCTGTCCTTCTCTATTACTCCTAAGTACTTGTACCCCTCCTTGACTTCCTCAATCTTATCCCCACTGCTTGTCCTCAAGCCCTCCCCATCCACACACTTGCCTCTGGTCATTGTCACTGCTGCACACTTTCCTAATCCAAACTCCAACCCTGAATCTCTGCTTGCCTTCTCCAATGTCTCCACTTGCTTCTGCAACATCTTCCTTGAACTAGCATACATCTTCAGGTCGTCCATGTACCACAGGTGACTTACTTCTCTACCATTCTTCTCCATCTTATACCCTATGCCTGTCTCCTTTAACTTTTCTGTGATAGGGATTAAGCTAACTACAAACAGTAGTGGTGCTAAGCTGTCTCCCTGGAATATGCCTCGCCTAAACCTCAACCTATGCCCATCTATCTCAGTCTGCCACTTTGCCATCTCCCTCTCTAGAAACTCAACCCATTTCCTTGAAACTCCATTGGCCTCTAGCGTCCTCAATACCCACCTATGTGAAATGCTGTCATATGCCTTCCTGTAATCTATCCATGCCATTGCTAAGTTCGTCTTTCTTCTTCTACAATTCTCCACCACTGCCTGGTCTATCAACAACTGGTCTTTGCATCCTCTTGTCTTCGTCCTACATCCCTTCTGCTCCTCTGGTATCAACCTATTCTGTTCTAAGTAACATGCCAGCCTACTTGAAATCACTGAAGTTAGCAATTTCCACGTTGTTGGCAGACATGTTATTGGCCTGAAGTTGCTTGCCTCACTACCTTTCTTTGGGTCCTTCTGTATCAGAAATGTCCTCCCCACTACCATCCACTCTGGACACCCACTCACCACACACTCCTCCAATGCTGCTGCTAGTCTCTCATGAACACTTGTGAACTTCTTCAGCCAATACCCATGTACCTCATCTCTGCCTGGCGCCTTCCAGTTCTTCATCTTCTTTAGAGCCTCCTTCAGCCTTACAGTTGTGATTACTTCTTCTTCTTGCCTGACTTCTTTCTGCTTCTGTATACTCTCTATCTCTGGTCCTGCACTTCTCCATATATTCTCCCAGAACCTTACTGTGTCTTCACCTGCTTTAGCTGTAGTCTTTCCTCCTGCATCTGGTTCTTTGAAGAATCTTCCTTCTTGGCTCTCAAACTTCATATTGTCTCTTGCCTGCTTTGCCCTTGCCCTATACTCTATTATATACATCCAAAATAAAGCACATATAATTAAAGTAAAGAAGTTTTTTTTGAACAGAATATGATGAAAATAAGTATTGAGAAAACTGCATTTATGATTATAAAGAATAAACATGGCCCAATCCCATTCATGCGTTTATGAATTTTAGCAAAATTTGAAACTATTTATTACAATGGTTTAATAAGAAAAGGAAAAAAATTAAACTGCTGAATTTTTTCAAAATGTTTTACTTTCCTGGAATGAATCAAATTTCTTTTCCTTCGATGTTATTATTAGGTCAGCATGAGAAGATTGTTTTACTGTGAAGATTTCCTCAATGCGTCTCAAAATAAAGATTTTAAATTATATTTTGGATATGTTTTTTGCATACATTTCTTAACAAAAAATTAGGGTTACTGAGATAATTCGAATAGCCTTAAAATTTGGAGGTCATTCATACTTGAAGGTGGCTCAGAGATGGACACGGGCCGGACGCAAGATTTAGTAAATTTCTGACAAAAAACTGGCAGAATAAAATGAATTTTAAAAAGCTTATAAATATACATTTTTGAAATCTCGATAGAAGCACTTATCCAACTTTGTGCAACGTTGCATTGAAAATATATGTGTTGAAATAGATCATTAAATTTTGACTGGCCAAAAACGGGTTACAAATATTCTAACACAGACCAAAAACGGGCTTGAAATAATAGTTGACGAGCCATGGCTGAAAAATTCGACCCATGTCCATCCCTGAGATGGCTTACAAAGTATAGACAAATATTTAATCTACATTTATTTAACTATTATTAATTAAATAAAATTCATTACAGATTTGCGGGAACCAGTGTTCTAATCTGGCCGTGATTTCAAGCCTGGGCATTTTAGGCTATTACCCAAGCCAAACCGGCCTGGACCTGTCATATTCAAAATTATAAGATTTTTTGTAAATAAATGGAATTGATTGGCGCTTGAAATAATTGCAATTCTTATAGACGTGGAATTACTTTTTGATATACATGTAATCAATTGAATCATTAGTTGATATAATATTTTAATGTACTAGAAAGAATGTATATTTATTAATAAAATTTAGAACAATTATAGACCCGTTGTGCAGAAATGTCATGCCCATGCCCAACCCGGGCTCGTTTCATGCTTAGTTTTTCAGACCAATCCCGGCTCTTTCAAAGCGTGGCCCGATTACAACTGATGGATTTATTAACCCAACAAACCTATTTTGCTTTTAAATTCACAAACTGTTTTGTTCAAATTCTTCTACAATTTCCACCAACTCTATTAGGAATTATTGGATTGGAATGCATCTATATATGTTTAAGTGTGCTTCTCTGTAATTGTGAAAATTTGTCAAAGAAATCATTTATGCGCTTGAAGTACATTAAAATATAAAACTTTTTCAGTTGAAAATCCGATATTTGCAAAAACTTTTAAATTCTTCTCATACCCATTTTTCAGATAATGTAGCAGTGTAAGGTCCACGGCAGGAACAAAACACTTCAACTACTTGCTGTTCTGTCTGTCAATAGGTCATCCAAGCCTGCACTCCAAATAAGGTTAAGAATGAAAGAGGAGCTTATTATTATTTAGGTGCTTAAATTTTTTTATGAAAACCATCACAAATTGTAAAAAATGCTTTTATTGTTTAGGATTAATAGCTAAGAAATATTGTTCGAGTACTAAGTTGCAGTGATTGGATGTCTGCCTCAAAGACTTTTAAGCTGCTAATGGAAATTATGTGTTGTTCAGACCCACTTAAGGCAGTAAGAAAATTATGGGAACGCTGTAGCTGCCTACAAAAGCTCAGAGGGACACCCGAAGGCGCCGTAAGAACGAGAAAATTCAATAAAAGAATCAGAGAAAAATTGAGACAAATACAAAAACGAGTGCAAGAAACTTTCTTAAGAGTCACCTGTTAGTTGATCAACTATGCAGATTTTACTTACATTTAGAAATTTTCCACATTCAAAGACTTCAAAAATCACTAAAGGGCAAATTCTTGCTAATGTTGCAAAGATGAAGAGACTGTAATAAGCAAAGATGCTCCTCATTAGCACACAGCCACAAGTTCTGTGTGATTTACCGTCCAAGCAATACATAACTAAAAAAAATGATCGCATTTGGGTGGCAAACAAAGATTCACTAGCTGTAGAATAGCAAAATACATTCAGGATGCAAAGTCCAACTTCGGCAATAGTGCGGGCAGTTATTAAGAAAACAGGTCTCAAAACTCCTTTAATTTTTATTGATGATGGTGATAAAGTGAACCAATATTCATATCTCAATATGCTAAAAGAATGAAGCAGTTGGAATTAAAAATCAGCAAAATAGTTCGACTTCTCATATAGCTAAATTAGTTCAGGACTGGTGTAAGAACAATTTAAGTCATTCTGGGCAAAAAAACTTTGTTGAAATTCTTACACAAGCCTTCACTCCAATGAACTTTGGGATATGGTATATTTCAGAGCAGAAGGCCGCTGATTTATGTTTTTATTTTTAAATGTGAAGGCCCCAAGAACAATGCTAACAAAGTCTTGCGCGGAAATTGATAAGTTTGTAATAATATTTAAGCGAATATAATATTGTCTTTTATTTCATGTACAGTATTGCTTTTATTGTTATTCATATAACTCAAAAAATATATTTAGATTATCCACACTTTGGTAGACCACTTTTTTGTATGTCGGATATTGTTTTTTTGAATTTCCTTTCTCGTGCAATGTTTGCCTTTAGGCCTTTTTCTTCTTGTAATTTTCGGAATATTAGCAAATGAGGATCAATGCAAGCAAAGTTTTTTAATATATGTATTATATTGCTCACAGAAAAAATTCTGAATAAATGAAAACACATGTAAAAGATGATTCCGACTGCTCATATTATACCAAAAATATTTACTCAAGCTCAGCTTAGTTAAATATGTCTGCCTAGTCCACTTGCATCTTATGGCTACAGGACTGAAAAATTCGTTTATTGTGTTTGAAATATTAGGTCGGCTTGATATCATGTGGACAACTGCAAGTTGGATAACAAAAACTGATTTGCTTCCAACTATGGCCTAACATTCATTTCTCATTCAGACAATTAATAAATTCAGGGCGCATAGGATCAATCTGAAAATCCTTAATAACGATTAAATGACCATGTTCAAGTGCAGTCCAATTCAAGTTCAACTTAACTTCTAATTGATTTACAAGCCCTAATTATATCATACTGAATAAGTGTAAATTCTGCCCAATTATAGTTATCATGTCTAAGGCAAATGGAAAAACGACCAGCAGGTTATTTCAAAGGGCCACGTATTTTCTTTCAATACCATTTAGTCTTGAATATGTATCACATTAAACTTTATATTCATTATCTAAAAAAATTCGCTTTGAATATCTTAGTTCCCGGCTATGTTAAAGATGTAGCTCTGCCGTTAACTAAATTACAAATGGTTTTTTCTTTGGCGGGACATTTGTGGAACTTTTGTTTTTATTTTTACCACTTACATGATTTTATAATTATATAAATTTATAATTTATAAGTAGAATATTTTATTCATAGTTACGTTACAAAATTTGACATAAGGTCCAATGTGTTGCTTTTTGCAAAACCAACATTTCTACGGTATTTGCAACAAAACTTTCCCCTTTTATCAGTCATCGCATTCTAAGCAATTGGAAAGTGATTCTCGCTATCTGAGGAGATGATGTCTGTGTTGTGAATACACGTAGAGCAATTGAGTAATCATTTCTAAATTGCACAATTCATAACTATAATAACTTGCCATATATATATATATATATATA
>CABFPE010000124.1:1363659-1381316 GCA_900660155.1 Hofstenia miamia | reverse complement strand
CGATTAGGTAGAGCAGAAAGCCACAGACTTCGTTGTTCTTCATTTTTAGGAAAGCTATAAATGGGTATCTTCACAGAAGACTTCTTAACACTGTCATAATTTGTTTGACAATAACCAACCGAACATTTCTTAGGCATTTTAAAACCAAGAGTTATAATAGCGTATTGTACACAAATGCAATGTAATGAGTGATTAGCGATAGCATGTAATTATTATTCAGCGCCTACTATCGGGAGAAATTGGCATTTAATTCTTCTCATATTCACCGGCCCTCGATAATTTTCTAATATTGTCGGCTGCAAGGCCTGTGTTAAAGTACGCCATGATATATATATATATATGAAATTTCAACTAGGCCCAACTAAGATATTTTGCCCCCCCCCTGGTGCCTCCCCTAATTCAATATTGCTGGTACGCCACTGTTTGCAATACACAAGTATTTCCTCAATTTTTTCGAGAAATTGGCTCCTTCTGTATCGGAACCAGTTGGCAGAGTTAAAAAACACTGTAATCTATCCCAACATTCACAAACATTGTAGGTAAAAATGCCTACTTCGTATCTTCCAGCTTTTTAATACACATCCAAATGATTTGTTTGAAGACACAACTTTAGATTATTAACGGTTTCCTCTTGCTCATCGTTCAGACGTTGACTCAAGAAATTCTCAGCCGCCTCTGTACAACCTCTGCACGAATAGCTTCCTTGCGTCAGTTGTAAGGTAAGCGTTGTCAAGGGAGCGGGAAATCGCTCCTCACGTTTAACAGGATAAGTGCTGCTGTGTAGGACAAAGAGTTTTCGATGAGCAATGTTTTTGCATGTGAGCACATCTGTTATCAGAAGGGAGTTGCTGCTGAAGGTGCTGTTAGATTTCGAGAATATCTCCCTTTAGAGCAATAAGCCAAAGTTGCTTACTATTCGTTTGCCATTTTGTTATCGTCTCCATTCTCAGATAAGTATTCCCAAACCTTTAGACAGCTTTAAATGTTAACAAACGTGACGTCAATGAGAGCTATAAGGTGTGGCGCAAAGCGCACCTCAAAATACTTTGGAAATGGGATGGTATTTGGCTCATACCGCAGAAGCATCTTTGTCGCATTTTTGGAAGTTCTAGAAAAGACGAAACAGATATCAAGTTTGACTGCAACATATGTAGTTGTGGAACACACGCACACATGTCCTCAACAGCTAAATCTGATCTATGTGAAGAGCACCAAAATGTCAATATCTTGCGAGCCAACTCAGTTTCAATAAGTTTCCAAAGCCCAGTGCTGCATCCAGTGTTAGTACTTTCGCCATCCTTAGTTACTCCAATATATTTATCAAATGGCACTTTCATTTCCTTCATAATGGTCGTCTTAATGGCTTCGAAAAGGCCTGTTGCACTGCTTGCTTCAGGAGCTGCTGCTGATACAAAAACGGTCATCATTACATTTTCTGCAGTCATCAGTCGACAAGTTATAAATTTGTTATCATGTTATGGCTTGTTTATACTGCCGTTGATTTGAATCCTGAATACTACGCAGTTTTCGAGAAGTAATTTAACAGACTGCTGTTCTATTTCAGCAATACAGGATACTATTTATCCATAGTAGACAGGATCGCGATAGTGAGTTCCGTTGTATATGGTTCAAATGGAATAAAGTCTGGATGGAATCCATATTCCTCGATATGCCTAAGAGACTTTCACTCGCTTGGGTGCTAGAAACGAGGCGACCATGAGTAAGATAAACAACGTTCGTAAAGGCAATCATAGCAATCAATTGTAATACGAATCAGATTTGGTATAACAGTTTCACTGTTCTTAACTCCGTTTCTGAGCCATGGGCGCAGCGATGATTTCTGCTGCCAAGCTCGATTTAATTTTCAGCATTCTCAGTGCTTTATAGGGAGCAGAATCTACATTAGCAACGATATGTTTCATCTGGCCTTTATGATAGGCATATACTCCAGTTATCAGTGGCAGTCGATTATTTTATGTGTGTTTTTAGCTTCAATTGAAAATTGGGCGCACATGTTGCATCTTATCATGGAGCGATTTCTTCCAGATTGTGTAGTTTTGCTAAATGCAATGAAAAATAGTATTTCTCTAATATTGAGGAAAGACATAGGCACGTGCAAAAATAATATGTGTTTGAAGACTCTTCAGACGTAGTCTTGGACGGCAAGTCATTATTCAAATCTGTCTGCAATATAGTTTCTGTAGAAGAAAATCCTGGAGGAACAGCAGTAGATGTAATTGAAGTCGGAACAACAGGGGAGTATGTTGGTGATTCTTGAATTTCAATGTCAGGTGAGCTCCCCTACGAAAATCATTGTTTGAATCTGATTGCAATGATGAAACAGATGAGTTTGGTGGCCAATACTCATTCAATCGTTTACAGGATGAGGCTTTTTGCTCCCTTCCATTCGACGACGCTTCTCATTTCGTTTGGCAGTAGACATCTCGCGTAGGGTAGATTAAACCTAAAACGATAAAAGAATCTTATAAGCAAGGTGCCTACTTTTCAGGAGGACAGGCATTACATTTGGTACTAACAAATTAATGCATCCAATGGGAAGGACCACCTAGGCAGGCTCTACTATAAACTTTAATAAAGCTGCAGTTTCTGGGAAACTTCCAACGTAACAGCTACACATGTTTTCAAAATATTACACACAAAGACAGTTTATTATCTTGTAGAAAAGAACAACCCATTCTACAAGATGTAGAAAATGACAATAGTACGTACTATGTAACTCCATCAATACAGAAGAAAACATTTAGCAAAATATATTGCGCATAAGCCTACCGAATTAGTTTCTGTATTTTTAGGGCATTTTACTGCTGGTCCACTGCTTGTCCAATCGCTGGTGCAGGTGGTCTTTTGATCGAGTAGTCAAAGTGTTAAAAAAAGGCTTATCAAAGCATTGGTTTAGTAACTTTAGAATAAAGTATGCCGATCGCAATACTAGGTGTGTACATCTAGTTAAAAATACCAATGTTTATTGCTCAACCTTAAATTTACTAGGATTTTTTGCATTTGCAATGATTTCTACAAAAAAAATTTTAAGTAATAAAGATATTCAAAATCTGAAAGAGAAGGGTGTCTCCTTTTTCATTTACGCTTAAGTTTACTAGCTCAATCTGTGATTTTGAGCACGTAATTACGAGAACATCTTGAAATATTTCATACAATTTTATTCACATGCTCATTTTTGCATGTGAACACATTCACCTATAGATGTGTCAATATTCCAAGGTTTCCAAAATTCCTAAAAGGCTTTCAAAAAATATATAAAAATGTTTAAAAAACGTATTGCAATTTTAAATGGGCACCAGAATTTTGAAAGTTAATGATAGACAATTTAAAGTCAACAAAATTCCTATGATATTGCCAAAAAATAGTCCCAAGTATTAACACTAGAACAGCGCTTACTCCTTGATAATATAATTAAATCTGGTGTTTCAAATGCGAAAATTATGAAGTAGAAACGAAATTTCAAAAAATACCAAATTCAATAAGATTATCAACATAATTGGAATCATTTGTACCTTCTAGTGTTCTTGCAGAATAAATATTGAAGCAAAGAAAAAATTATTTAAGGCCATTTTGACCTATTCTCGCTTTTAAATTAAAGTTAAAACAATTGAAAGAAGTATTAAAATGATGAAAAATTATAGATTCAATTTACTAAAATATAGCAACTCTACTTTAAGTACTTACAAAAATCGCATTATATTACATCAAATTTATTATATTTTACATTATTATCAATTTCACATTTAATCCAATAAAATATTCGACTGTGCAAGGGAATTTTGCTTAAGGACAATGGTCCTGAATTGCAGATATTGCAATTACCCAAAATGAAGTTTTGTTAAACAAAGTAGCTTAATTTAATTGAGTAACAATATTCAAAATGATATTCTTTAACAAGGTTTGGGACGTACTCTATTGAATTAAGGTCTAGAGAGTTTTCTAAGCTAATCACCCAAAACTATTGTCACGAGATTTTATATATTACTTGGAAAACTGCCAAGAAACATAAAACCAAACAAAGGGCGGGTTATGGGCAAGGGTGAAACTTTCTGTTATATTTGGCACAGCCTACATACATTTCTAAAAATTGTAGTCTTTCTATACTTTGGCCCGCATTTGGTCTGCAATCAGTAGTGCAATAATCAGTATGTTACCAAAAACTGAAGAAAACACTAGAAAAATTGAAAGTGCATGAAAAAACAAGACAATCTATTTAAAATTTAGAGCTTGTAATAGTTGTTGGATACTAGCTGCAAAGCACATGATAATATAATTGGAAATGATTGAAAACATGCTGTATTGCAAAATTAGCTAAAAATTGTCACTCGCACTTCAGCCTACAGTTCATTTATTTTTAGTCCGCCTAGGCCGATTGCCAACGTGCAATCGGGTTACCTCACAGCCTGCGTGGGCCCGTCCCATGCTGTCTCCACCCTTGATCATGGGTTCATAAAATAAACTATTAAATACTATTTCTATTAAAGTGTCCATATCATTTATGTGTAGAATTTTTTTGTTCTCTATCCCTTTTCAAGAGTGCGTTAGTTAAAGGGCTTCCAATTCATTACATTATTTTTGCATTAATTGATTTTAATATTTATAGGATTTCTGTTCAATCATTCAATTCTGTCAATCTCTTAAAATCTATAAGTACCTTCTGTCAATGTAGCACTCATTTCCAGTTTTACCTTAAGCAAACAACATAATCCATAAAAACAATTTATAATATCGAGTGATGGTTGCTACGGTGAAATAACTTACATCTTGCATATTTCTTCAATTAATATTTTGGATGAATTTAATCCAAAACAAATTTTAGGTCTCTTATTGAAAGTAACAAAAATAATTAAAATTTGTGGCTTATTGTTTTACATTATAAACTTAATGATATTTTGTCTCCTCCTTATTTTTAATTTTTACTTTTTGTTTATAGAAGAACATTGATTCAGAAATATCAATTTTTCTAGTATTTTGAAACAGTCACCACGTGGAATAAAGTATTCAGATTTTTGCTTAGTTTTTGCTTCGTATTTATTTTATAGAATTTTGAATTATAGTAATATTATAGACAACTATTTTTATTTTTATTATTATTATTAAACTAAATATTTTATAAGAATTTAAATGAAATTATAAATTTGCACCGTACAAATTAACAGGAATATTTTAAAATTACAAATAAATTGATTTCTTCTGGAGACGAAGGTAACCAGAACGAGGAAGACGATCAGGAATTAATCATTGAGATGATGGGATTTTGAGATCATTTTATTGAAAACATTCGTTGCCAAGTGAATTATTCTATATTTTATAATAATTTTTGCTTCTCTACAACCAGCCATGATTTTAAAAGCACGATTAATTATTCTCTGGATTTTACCGTTTTTTTGCATTTTTTATCATTGATTAGTTCATCTAGACTTTTTGTTAAATCTTTACTGACTGAATCATTGTAAATAATCAATAGTGAAAGATAATGGAGTGTATTTTATTAAGCTGAAGCACTGATTGAACTAAGTGATACATTTCAATGAGTTTTTGCAGATTTTTACAACCAATTTTTAATAATTTGCTTTTTTGTTTTTGAAGTCATAAGATTTAGATAACTCAAACTACTATAACTTCATGATTTACTGAAAACTGTATTTCTTTTGTACATGTTGTTTGTTACATAGGGGAAAGCAGTACTACTACAGAGAATATTCCCTTCTAGACATAAGTTATAAAACTTCACTCTAATACTAAAAACTGATTGCCCTGGGGATCGTAATGACATTCGTGATTTAGCAGTAACTGATGTTCTTGCTAGAAGATATGAGAAGATTGTGTACTCACTTTTCATCTCTCCATTTACAAATAATTAGTTCCGTCTCTTACAGTTTGGTTACCTCAAAAATCGTAATACCATTGTCCATTGATGCTTTAATTTATGCGCAATTTTGTATTGTGAAAAATCTCACCGACCGTTCTTTTGCATGTTTCATTGCAAGTATTTGATTTTTCGAAGGCCTTCAATCAAAGTAAGCTTGTACTCTTAGAATAAGATATGAAAAACACTCTTCTTCCTCGCATTTAAAAAAATGAATCTTTTCACAGATTGATACTATTAAGCATGGAGGCCAACATTCTGACTGATGTTCATTAATCGTGGTGGCAGTCAAAAGACTGGGTCAGGCCCATTTTTGTGGAATGTGAAGTCTAGATCACTGGAAAAGGTGGGGAATAAATCGAATTTGGTTTCATTTGCAGATGATACTAAAGTAGTATGTCCCACATTGTTTAGGGATCCTGAAATTTATTCTTCGAGTTGTACGGGTGTAATGTCATCTCAAATTGAAGTAAATAACGTTAAGAATTTGTCGCGAAAAGAAGAAATGCCTTTAAATAGAGCGAAGTGTTGGTGATGATAGTTCGGTTACCAAAATGTTCTCACGGTTATTTTTAGAAACATAATTCAGTAAAGCCTACTCTCAATGACCCCTCCCTATCTGACATAGAAAGATCCTTGGTATAACATTTCAGCAAAATGATTTATACAACCAAGAATTAATGAGATCTCTTTGTAGTATGCAATACATTCTGATAAGTCTCAAAAGGTAAGGCTTCTCTCAACATGATGTTGATCGTGTGTTTAAAGCTTTGTTTATTTCTAAAATAAAGTATCGATTAGTGGTGTATGGTGCTGATTTGAAGAATTTAGAATGTGTACTAAGGTTTTTTTATAAAGCGTATAAATTCAAGAGGTTGATGCTACATTACAATATTATGCATATGCTCCAGGAACATGATATAAAATATATGCAGAAGATCTTAGATTATAAATTCCACCCATTTCATGATCTTTTATTATTCAGAAATCAGAAGACTTGATACACTTTTCTTGGGTCAGTTTTTTCCATATAAATTAATTTTCAAGCATTATAAGTAGAAAATCAATTAGATTAACGCTTGTACTTAGTGTTAATAAAAAAATTATCTTATCTTATCTTATTATGGACTCGTCTAACATACAAACTGGGTGGCACATATGTCGCGCAGTGATTAAAAGTCTGCTGCCCAGTAATTGTGATTTTATTGAGCTGGGCGGCATGGGGCAAAATAAAAATCATGACGATTAAAATCTGTAAATTTACTCGATGTAAAGAAAATAGATGCATTAATTGGTTTTTGAAAGGCATGCATTACAAGATGGAAATCGAATGAGATAATTAGAATTTTTCTAAATATTTTTGACAAATGGTGATATCAAAATAACCAAATTTCACGTCAAATATTACTTATATTTTTAATGTTAATATATTACACGTATGCTGTACATAATGTATATTTCTATTAATCATTATTATTAATATTTTTATAGGTGGCAAACAAGCAGACAACATTGAATTGTTGTTTCTCACGTTTTACAACTCCAAGTTGTATTTCAACTACTGCTGCTACTCAAGTTTCCTCATCATATGCTATTGCTGGAACCGCAACTGGCCCTACTAAACAAGTTTCCTTATCAACTTCTATTGCTGGTACTGCATCTGGTCCTATTACTCAATTTTCCTCCCCATTTCATATTACTGTTGCTGCTCCTGGACCTACTCCTCAAGATTCGTCACAGCTCCTGTTCCTGCTAATGGAACTACTACTCAATTTTTCATATTGCCATTTATTACTGCTACTGCTACTGGACTTACTTCTCAAGTTGCCTCATTAATTCCAATTTCTACTACGTTTACAGGGCTTGCTACTCGAACGCAAGGTTCTTCATATTCAATCAATAATGCTTTTAAACGTTGGCATAAAGGTTGCAAAGTAAATGTTGAGTGGCTAAAACAGACATTTGATTGTCTAACTGGGCAAGTGTAAGGGATTGAAATGCTGATTATGTTTTGATAATCTTGTTGAGATTTAGAAAAGTTCCAGCAACTGGTAGGTTCCCATTGCTGATATCGTTACATCAGGGCACAGTATACTCACTGAGAGGGCTGTCAAAAGCGATTTAAGAAGCAGCCTGCCTCGAAGTCCTGTAAATAATCGCATGTGCATAACGTTAAATTAATCGGACACAGCAAATTTCGATCCAATTCCAGCGGATGCAAAATTTTAACTACGAAGGACAGACGAAACAAACATCCAGAGAAACATTCATAGAGACTTGTAAAAAGTTTTTTTTCCATCTGATAACTTAGACTGAAATTTATGAAAATTAAAGCTGGTATTATTGTTTCTCGTGTTTTCTTGTTTACGATTTCGTAATATAAAGAAAACATAACAAAAGTATAAACCCTCCCTCTTGCTCAAAGAACTAAGGTATCTGGCAGTTAGGGGACATTTCAAAAGGGTTGCAATCGTTCTGCCTACTACCACATATATATCGCCTAGTCAAAATTTCTTAGACGAGGCTATGTATTTTATTATACTTCAAGCTACATAATATACGAAACAAAGTGACTCACTAATATTTCACAAGTGAAATCTCATTTGCATAGCGAACAAATTTAATATTCTTGCACTCTCAATTTATTAATTGATTTTCAATATATGGATCATTAGCGAATAGAGATTTACATGTCTATGTTTATATATATATATATATATATATATATATATATATATATATATATATATATATATATATATATATATCATAAACAAATTTGTGACAAACCCTACATAAACTGCAATGCGTTCAGTATTCGTTATAGAGCAGATAGTTGCATGTTTTTGAAAAACGAGTGGTTTTCTTTGTAATTCTTGCACTATAACGTAGTTCGCAAAATTTCTTTGTGACTGATCATATTCAATAACCCAATTCACGAATATTTCTCCAGGGAAAATAGTGCTATTTGAAGTCTGACATTCGTTATTCTTAGTTTGCAACTCTTGTTTTTTAAATACAATAGTGATTCAAAATGTGATTTGCTGTTTGTTACAAGTGGCAAAAAATTGCATTAATTTATTGTAAATTTCTAGCATAATTCGCTTATTAATTCAAATCGTATTATGCTTATACACATAAGTTAAATAACGTATGATTTATTCAATAGTCTGTTCAATAAATGGAAAAGTGTGATGTTTAAATATATTAGGAATGGGATCCGGATAGTGAATTGAATATGCCGGATACCGGATAATTCCGGATATTTTCACTGCCGGATACCGGATAATATATTGTTCAATTATTACTAGGGCAACCAGAAGTATGATTTGAAAAAACAAAATATGGCCATATTTTTATGACCAAATAAGACGGAATTTAGTTAATTATGCACTAAAATATAACCATCTAGTTTTCAAATTGATCCATTTAAGCAATATAAAACGTTTTTCTATTACTGAGAAAAAGTAAATTTTTAAAGCAACTGCGTCACTAAATGATAATAACAGGATGTTACTTGACATTTTCATAGCTTGGCATACAATTCCGATTATAGCATTGAAACCGGTATTTTCTAATCGTGACTTTCATGGGTATCATTTCCAGGATCAAGCGTGTCAGCATCAGACTTGTCAAGGAGCCGACATTTTTAATCTCGGCTCGTCACTTAGAATCCTTCAATGACGCTCGTTTTAGCTGGATATTCTCTTAAAAGGATTGGTGTCTCGGAATTTTTTACATAGCTGTTCCTATTATTTAATAAACATTTTAAAATAGGACTATGAGTAAGGTATATTGAATGAAAGAATGATAATAATCTGCATAATCAAATTAATAGACAAAACTGTAATTTTTGCTTGCCTTAAGAAGACTCGTTTTGGAATCGTTGTATATCTAATCGGGTGCTCAAGCGTGGCTCGACTCATTGACAACAACTAGTTAGTAATTAAACTTCTCAAATATATATATATATATATATATATATATATATATACAGTACTGGCCCAAAGTTTGGGAATACTTTCCAAATTTAGAAATTTTTGTATTTTACACTAAGAAACGCCATTATTGGCCAAACATGCAGCAATGTGATTTGACATTGACCAGCTTTCTACAATAATAATCAGTAATCTCTGTGCACCATACCGCTTTAATTTGCTCCTTCAGATTGTTGAGTGATGAGCATTGGTGCTTCCTCAGACAGTTTTTGATGTGATGCCAGCAATTTTCTATGACGTTGAGCTCTGGGAGTTTCCTGGCCAGTTCTCAAACAGCCGAAAGTCTTGTGATGCAATCCACTGTTTCACAACTTTGCTGGTGTTGCAAGGAGCACCATCTTGTTGTAGTAAAAATGTTCCACGAAGCTGCCTAAACATGGGAACTTTCTCCTGAATTATATTGAGATAGGCCTTGGCTGTAACTTTCTCATTGTGAGGAACAAAATATAGACCAGCACACCCATTGGCAGTTATAGCACCCAAAATCATCAAAGAAGGTGCTGCGCTGACAGTTTGTTGCATGTAATGTGTGTTGAATCTTGGTTTCTTGGTTTGTTGAACGTGTGGCCGGTATGAAGTAAACTGGCAAATCTTGGATTCGTCACTAAACATTACTCGATGCCACATCTCAGGGGTGTAATTTTGGTATTGCCTGCAAAAGTGCAACTGGTCTCGAATGTTCTTTGAAGACATTCGGGCTTTGGCTGCCGGTTTGCACGATGGAAGGTCAAAGGTAGTATTCAATCGACGCCTAACGGTGCTTGCTGATACATTCTGCACTACCGCACCTAGATTTGCTTTGACTTCGTAAGATGAAGAGAATGGTTGATTGACGACGTAATGGCAAATAAGATGGTCAGTCTGAGGGGTTGTCACTCTTGGTCTTCCAGACTGCTTGCGAGTTGGTAAGAACCTTGAGACTTAAATAATTCTTAACTGATTCTTAGATTTATATTTGGTTGCATTACTATAATTTGAGTATGAGTAATTCTCATTAAGAAAAACTGCTAATTGTTAGGCAAACACTCCGCTAAACAATGCACAAGACTCAACTAAAACACTAAAAACAAAAATGTACTGTGTAGCATTTTGTCACCTGTTTTCATGGCGAGCTTCAGTCATATAAAGGGAAAGTGGATCAGCATCCTTAGTGGCAATGCCTGACAAGATTATCATGAAAGACCTTCACTTGCAGAATGAGATTAATGAAGTGGCACCGCACATAATACTGTGTTCACAGAATTCATAAAAATTTTGTGTGGCACCTTTTCAATAGTGATCCCATTCCATTTTGATAATGTTGTGTCACCTGTCTGCGTTGCTATCATAACTCATAAAAAATAGATGATGTAGCCTTACCCTTAAGATTTTTATTGTTGTTACAATGAAAATAATGAAACATGTCAAATTCTAGATCTGTCCGAAATTTGAAATTTAGTCCAAAGTAATCAACAAAATCAAATAATGCAAAGTTAAGAAAAATATATGCAGTCACTGATAATTACTTGATAATCACTATCATCAGGCGGGCATTGCATATTTACTCAGGAAAAAGAGCCATACAAAGTTTAATAACTCATGTCAGCAGACATGTTTTTTAACAGTTCAAAGATATTTATAACAAAGATGAAGAATTTATACCTTTTAAATGCTGAAATCAACAGGACTTGACTAATTAAACAAGAATGGTCTTCCTTAAACTTTGTCCACATTTCCCACAGCAAGGCAGACCTTTGTAATTGCTTATTACGTCCGCCAATGAGGTTATGTTTTTGGTAGCGTTGGTTTGTTTGTTTGTCTGTCTGTTAGCAACTTTACAGAAAAAGTAATCAATGGATTGACCTCAAATTTTCACCAGAGGTGCGTCTCCTCCCAAGGACGAATCCATTAAATTTTGGTGCTGATCCGGGGACACAAGCTGCGTGGCAGAGGTCTGCGCTCTCCGAGTGCTTTTCTAGTATAGATATATATCTATATTTAAGCAAAATTGTGAATGTAGAAATTTGGTGAAATGCCTAGTTTCAGTTTACGAAATTGCTGATGAACTTAGAGACTTTATAAACCACTATATTGGGAAGGAATAAGGTTAGGGTTAGCACTAGGGCCAGCCTTAGGATATTTCCATTAAATATATTAACTGTCTAGATGAATTTGTTCCTCTTGTAAAACTGATCTATGAGTATATTTGCTGCCATTTGTGCTGAAAATTTGAGATAAACGTTATTCTTATCTCTGTAATATGTGAAAATATTAATTTTTTTCAGTGAAACATCCTATTTTTGAAAAAAAATTCATTTTTATTACATACCTAGCATTAAGATAATAATTGAGCAGAATTTTTGAAATATTTTCACTAGTTCAAAAGCCTGCCCGCTGGTTGTCAGTAAATAATATCATTTTACTCATGTACATAGATTTGATCAATTGAGTAAGAAGCAAATGCATGAGCTCAGATCATTTGTGTATAGAAAGTATAAGAACTACACTATTTTCATCTTGAAATTTACAAGCTGGAGAGTTCTGGATCTTAGAATAAGTAGGATTCCTTTTTTCTTCAATTTTGAAAATGTACACTAAATTTCCAATGCAGAAAGGACACCACAATTTAAGAAGAACAAGAAAATTCAGAAACTGTAAAACTCCGCTAATCATGAAAATAATTGCCGTCTGGATACCATCAAACAGCAATCGGTATAATTCTGAAATGTTAATGGGATCTAATTTAGACCAATACATATCTCTAGATTTTTTCAGAAGGCTTTACTTTTTGTCCAATCCTGTTGACAAACAGTAGGCCTCAGTGGTATACCGATACCGAAACCAAATACCGCAGTATTTTTCCTTAAAGAATTTTATTGGTATTTTACTTAAAAGTATGTGAATTGTATGCAACCCCGCGGGTCAATATTTACACCATGATAACTTTAAATATTTCTGTACGAAGCTTAGAATATAGCACGTTGGAAAACTCAAGAAATTTCTTAAGAAGAAAGGTCTATTAATCATGCAGTCTGATTAGAGCCCAAAATTTTTTCAAAAATAATTTCGCAAGAACGAACTATTTATAGATTTTTTCTTAAAAATATCAGATTTTATAATGTGCCCATTTGGTGTATTTATATCTGTAACGCTATAGTTATGATTATTAAGTTTAAATGCCTTTCATTTATGATCAAGTTCGAAAGATCCATTGCAGTTTTAATAAACTGGTGTTATGTAACATTTTTGACAGGTTGCACTTATTTCTTGCATTTTGAAGTTAAACATGCGGTTAAAAATTATATTGCCTTTTTCAGACCTAAATTTTCAATAACAATTCATGCACATATGTAATTACTGGGCTTATCATACGTCAATAAAGTCAAAATTTAGAAATCAATTCCCTTTTACATAGGAACTCCGAAAAATAGCACATAACTGATATAACCATGATATACTACTATCAAAAGTTTTAGAAAAGATTGTTTCCTTGCAACTCACTGACTACTTAGAATGCAATGGACTTTTAACAACTTTCAGTCTGTCTATCGGATTGGACACAGTACTGAAACTGTTCTGTTTAAAGTATATTCGGATCTCATTATACAGTTAGAAAAGCACAAAACCCTGACTTTCTTCACTATTGATATGACTGCCGCTTTTAATACTGTGAATATTGACATTTTTGACATATTACAGAAACGCTTGGGTGTCTGTGATCTTGTATTGAAATAATGTTTGCATTTCTTAGGTAAAAAATAACAAACTAGAAATTACTGTAAATCCTCGTGTGTGTAGAAGCTGCACCCTAAACTTTGAAGGTTTTTTTGTAAGGTAATGATAGGTATATAGCGGTTATAAGCACATCTGCCATGTCACAATAATTTTGTCCTTTACACATTACATTATCCATTAATTTAACTAACATAATTTTACCACAATTATCAAATCAGCTTTGGGCATTCTAAAATATACATTAACCCCGAACTTAGTGAGAAGTTTACAAATATATATATATATATATATATATATATATANCAAGTGGTTTTCTATAAAATGGCTTAACATTGATGTTACCTCATCCGACCCTTTTCCAGCAACAGTCTCATCATAGCAGTAAATATAGACATCATCTGAAGCCAGTCTAATGGGACATTGCCTATTTTTCCATTGAACAGTTTGGACATCACTTATGTTTCTACAGTATATAAATATTTCAAAGGCTAAATTTCACTAGATATCACTGGTTTTGCATTTTATTTAGCTTTTACATAAATCTACAGTTCAAATACTATATGTAGGCAAGCGTAACTCCAAAATACCAAAAATGTGACAATACTGGTTTTTCCCCTGTGGTCTTCATATATAATTTATATATATGTAATATATATATATATATATATATCAATAGTAACTAAATACTTTCAAAACAGCCTATGCTATACTTCATTTATGAAGTAACTTGTTATTTAACGTCATTTAGTTTATAAATGTTCCAAGTAAGTGATAAAATTGAATTTCTACTAGTGTACTTTAAAGATACATGTGCTTTACTTTCTAAATGTGAATTTTGGAATTTAGAAGGAATATTATACGAACTTTTCCTGCATTGACGTTCTTTAGAATCTGTTCAAAAATGCATTGAATTTTTTTATTTACTACTTGAGTTGAAGAAGTATTTATTAAAGTATTTGAATGTGTAAAGAGGCCATTACTTGAAAGAATGTTGTATTTCTCTCTCAAAATGTAAGTGTCGATTACAATTCCGAATTTAATTAAATCTTACCGTTCCTCATTGAAATGAACTTTATTTTAGCGAAATCATTTTAATAAATGCAGTAGCTAGAAAAGTATTTAACGAATAAAGTTAATTTAGATTGAAAATTGCTTTGTTGCTTTCAAAGATCATTGCGTTTAAGAAATATTAGAATATTCTGAATTCAAAGTCTATGTTCGATTAATAATCTTGCGCCATCTATTGAGAGATTCATTTACCTTTAATGCATTTTAATTAAATCGCATTTCAAACAACGAAATAATATTATTTTCATTTGAAACATGTACATGTGTAGAGTAGAAAAAAACCTTTGCTTAAAATAATGTTACATTGCATTCCAAATACAATTATAATGCATAAACAAGATAGATTTTGAACGCAATGTCTCATGAGTTGACTTTTTTTAAGCTTTCGCCACAGGCCGTCAACTAACATAAAAAGGGCACTTTTGATAAGCTAATCACCCAGCAAATGAGTACATTTTATAATAGAAAAGTTTACAAACCCTCTTTGTTTATATATCTCCTTACAAACTCTCTTTGTTTATATATCTCCAGTTACGGCTCGTTATATCTGCGCTGGTTTTTTGAGGAAGGTAAGCACAGCAAGTCTCGGGTAATAACATGCTGTACCACAGCCATTCAAAGATACCAACAATCTGTTGTTAAGAGTTGAGAGAAAGACATTCGGTGATCGTCGAACTCAAGGTTATAATGACTTACTATATGCTCGACTTGCATAGAATTAGGAGCTATGACTAATATTGCAGCCAGAACCTTGTGTCAGGTGCCGTTTGCAATCAGTAGCGTACAGACGGGGAGGCCAGAGGGGCCAAGCCCCGCTCGAGATATAATGGCCAACCCCTCACTAAAAAAATTGGTCGAATGAATTTTGATTTTCATACCAATTGACTCTGAATCAATGATGTTCATTTAATGTATCCGAAGTCTTTGAAGGAATTTAGTGATTAAATTTGTTCATCCTTATAACCTAGGGTAGAACCCGTATTGGACATGAACAAAGGCATACATGTACGGGATTCTCTAGTACGGGCACAGACCCGGTATACGGGCTCTAAATGGAGCATGATTGCTTGTTGTTTGTTGAAGGTGCTAATTCTTAAATCCATTTGTTTGAATTACATTAAACCTATTAAGTAATAGGAATTTTCTATCTATTCTATATATCGATTTCTGAATATGTATTTCATGAAACACTAATCTTTATGTAGATTTCCAGCAGAAATTACAAACAGCACATAAAATTTTACACTAAACCCTCAATACCATTGACCTTTTTTGATGTGTTGATAAAATTATCGTACTTATGTACATTATTTTTTAACTTAGAATCGTAAGTTGTGAACTTCAGAAGACGTTCCATACTGTTTAAGTTGAATTAATCTAAGATACCCATTTTGAAAGGTCTTACAAACAGGCTGGTATCCTCATGTGATAACCATAAGGACTTCGTTTCCAGTAAAAGATTAAATCAGTAGACCAATGACGTGGCCATGGGAAAACTTGTCCCCCTTTCCCCTTGGCACAAAACAGATATGAATTGTTCAATTTAAATGTAACAAAATACACCATAACGACAGATACACATGGGAATTATAATATTTATACAGTAAATTCCTCCAAGATAACTTCATAACGTTGAGATAAGTTTTCCCACTGCTCTCAAGATTTCATCAATTCTTATTAATTGAATCTCTGTCTTGATTTTTTCTCAAAGCTTCAATGACTGGGGTTTAAGCTGATGATAAACACCTTCTTTAAAAATGTCCCAAAATTAAGAGTCAACATGTAAAAATCTAAAGAACCTGGAGTAAAAGGGAGTCCAAATCCACGCCAAAGAATACGATCTTCATGAAAATTATTTTAAAACAATTATGAAAAGGGAGGTGGCAACACCATCATTTTGAAAAGTTGTTTTTGATATCATTTTATTTAGTCGAAATTGTTGTATGATGTGTAATCAAGCTAGGGCTCCATTTGTTTTTTGTTTGCTGAACTGTGTCAGTTGGTCATTTCAAAATTCTCATGCAGCTATTGCAAAAAGCATCCATCCGCAAATTAGAAATCCAATCAATAAATATTGATGAAGTTTACCTTCCATTGCGAAGTTATTTTAGAGCAGAATGGTTCACATATTCAGTATTTAGTGTGGAAATATGATAATACCGATGTTTATTAGTCTATATTTTGTATTTTGTTTCTCTTAAATTAAAAAACATTATATATATATATATATATATATATATACAGTATATATATGAAGACCACAGGGGAAAAACCGGCAATGTCACACATATTCTAAATTGAGAAATTTAATTTTTTAGATTTGCAACCTTACAGCTAGCCTCAATTACCATCAATTGTAACAAAAATTTTTACCCATGTACTAATACATCTTACAGATCTTTCAGCAGTGGTAGTTATAGAATTTATGCAGCATGGATTAGTGAGTGCATGGTAAACTGCTCATATATCAGATTTGGACATCACCTGTTATTCCATTGAATAGTAACAAGGCTGATTATTATAAATATTTTGTTTATTTTTCTAACAAAAAATGCCACATATAATGTAATATAGTGTATATGAACGAGCCAGTGAAAATATCGGATGAGTGTGTAATTTTTATTTTGACCTGCACATCCATCTCAGAAAAGTTCCAGCTCTACAATCTCTGGTGGCAAGTGGTTTTCTATAAAATGGCTTAACATTGATGTTACCTCATCCGACCCTTTTCCAGCAACAGTCTCATCATAGCAGTAAATATAGACATCATCTGAAGCCAGTCTAATGGGACATTGCCTATTTTTCCATTGAACAGTTTGGACATCACTTATGTTTCTACAGTATATAAATATTTCAAAGGCTAAATTTCACTAGATATCACTGGTTTTGCATTTTATTTAGCTTTTACATAAATCTACAGTTCAAATACTATATGTAGGCAAGCATAACTCCAAAATACCAAAAATGTGACATTACTGGTTTTTCCC
>CABFPE010000124.1:1338469-1354753 GCA_900660155.1 Hofstenia miamia | reverse complement strand
CTGTATATATATATATATATATATATATATATATTAGTTCAAATGATTTAAAGCATTGATGTTTAAGCTTTTTTCTTAATTAAATGAAGTTATGCCAAAATATGATTGTTATGACATTTCAGACACAAATATTTCCGTATTATTAACAAACAGAAAAATAACTGCACCCCAGGTCTGAAAACCATATTTATGCAGACTGCAAAAAAGATCAACAGATAAAATTATGACTTTTATTACTTTTAGTTGCTCTAATTAATAATGAAGAACAACCTCCTTTCTCAATTAATATGCGAATGAATATAAATAAATATTAAATATACTAAGTCCTGATATGTCAGAAAAACTTTTGTTGCATGACAATTTCCATACCATTGAAAAATATGACTATTTTTTTGAAAATTGCATTTTTAAATCAAGTTTTAGCTCAAAATATGTTATCCGGTAAAATCCGGTAAACAATTAAATTTTACCGTATAGCGGGTATCCGGATCGGGTTGTGAAATTGCTGATTTCACCAGATACCGGATTCCAGCACATCCCTAAAATATATATGCACTTCAGACATGTACGACTAGAACATTGTGAGCAAATGGGGTTTTCTGACCACATAACTGACCGCAATGCTTTCTTCGATAAATCTTAATATAAAAAATCCCAATTCTAAAATCACTTAGTTGCTCACCTGAATTCGGCTGCACATTATTGTATATAATTTAGTTAAACATTTTTAGCATTGTTTTTTTTAAAGATTTTAAAAAATCGGTGTACATTTTGTTAAAAGGTTTTTTATAGATTTATGAAGTTCAATTTGTTGAACTAGGAAGTTCTAGTGTTTAAACAAATTGTTTAAATTAGAGTTCGTTGTTTAATATATTGCTCAAGTAATAAAATTGGTCACATTATAAACACATTTTTAATAACAAACGAAAAACAAATAGAGGCTTTTAAAATATATTTGAAAATATAATTGTCTCAGCTTGTAACTTGGTGACAAATTATTTAACAAGTTTGACATGCAAAGCGTTACACGCAGATAAACATCTTGAAACTGAATCCATTACGCGGACTCTAACTTCCTGAGTTATTTGGTGTTGCGATTCAAGGATGTAACTCTTTCAGATTTGTGGGATTTTTTTTCTCGACAAAATCCTTCAGAATTTGCCACACATTCTCTATGGGTACTAGATCTGGCGAATTCGATGGCCATTGAATAACTTGAATATTATAATTGGCAAAATATTTTTTTGTAGATTTTGAGGCATGAGGGTTTCCTCCATCTTGTTCTAAGATCTATGAATGGGGATATAAGCAGGTTGCGTATGGTACAAATTCCTCGAGTATTTGGCAAAATTTTGAACTATTAATTGTACCAGTGTCATCTAGTAACTTTAGTGGCCACTTTTTTTTTACTTGAGCTATAGTTTATTGCCAATTATAATCATTGCATTACATTGTGTATATACCTTAATGTTTGTACCTTTATTAGTTTGTATGTAATATTTCCAAACTGTGTTTTTCAATAGAACTGTTATACATTATAAATTCCTATTGCTCTAATTCAAACAACATACCTTATTTTGATATTCCTCAATTGGTGTTAGGGCTTGCTTAGCACTTCAAATTAATGGAAAAAGATAGTAACCGATTTATATACTTTTTTCAAATGATACTATGATTAAATATAAAAAAGTACATAAGAACAGGGTAGGCAATAGATTAAAATTCATTTTATCAGAATCTGCGTGCAAAAAACTTTTAGTGTTGCACCAAGATTTTCTCCATTTCTTATGCATTTAATTAAGTGTTGCAGTGGTAATCATTTTTAGTTTCTGCAATGTAAATGAAATCGTTTAAAATAGCGATTTTTAATCAGCTTCCGGAAACTAAGACGACTTCAAAGAAACTGAATTATTAACAACGGAATGTTTTTACATTTCTGGCAGTTGAATCCTTGATAAAATGCATTAAGTGAAATACACCGCTAAAGGGATGAATTTTTTTTGGAAACCGCATGCCAATTCCATGATTTCAATAATGTCTGTCTCGAGTGAATAATATAATTTTAAGGCCATCTTTGTTTGGAATATGTAATTTTGGTTATGCCGATAGCTCTATGCAATAATTGTTTTGTTTTAAAATCTAGATCAATATTATTTTATTATCCTACTGTACATGCATTCTACATTGGTTTAGTATATACCACCAAACACTTTAAATAAGGATTCGCTAGGTAAGTCAATTGCAGAAAGTATGTCCTGAATAAGCTTTTTTGCTAATTTTGGGGTAGAAATGAACTCGTATGTAATCCCTAATGTCTTTTTCCGACTTATCTATATATATATATATATATATATATATATATATATATATATATGCTGTCTATACTCTACTTCACGAAAACATTTCGCAGTGTCGACATTTAAAGTTAAGAACTAATGTTTGGATGAGTGAGACTAGGGTTTTAAAATGTCAGAATTCGAGTATTTCTTGTGTAGAAAATTCTGAGTTCCATCAAACTTATTCAAATCTAAACACAATTCCAAATTTTAAAGGCTAAAAAAATCTATTTCCAATCGATAAAGAAACCGAAATGTACAATAATGGAATTTTTTACAATATATTCAAATATTTAAAATTCTGAGTACTCAAAAACTCCGATGTTAATTAACTAATTACCAAATACTTGTTGTTCAGTAGTTAACACTAGAAAGGCCATTACTCCTTAGGATTCTTTTTCATTCAAAATTTCAAAATATAAAATTATGTAAAAGAATGAAAAAAAATTACACGTGCAAATTCAAATGGATAATCAGTATATTTGGTGGTGCATATAACCTGTTGTTGTTTTTAACGAATGCATGTGGAAGTAAACAAAATTTTATTCTGAGCCACTTTTGACACGTTTGGCTGTTCTAGTGTTAATTCTCACAATGATCAACAAACAACCAGATTTTCTACCACAACATTTTTCAATCGAAGTATTTTCGCATTAACAAATAATTAGCATTGTATATGGACAGGAAAAAGGTATTTATAGATACATTCATTGAATACTCTGTTAATGTATTATTGTAGATATTTCTGCTCAGTTATTAACGGCTTACTTCTATATTATTAATTGAAATATTTTGCGTGGGAAATATCCGCATTTTAGATTCGCTTAGCGAAGCATTCAAAGACGAATATCGGATTACGCAATAGCAATCAGCTTGTACTTAAAGGTTATTTATTCAATTGAGTTGTTTGCATTGACCGCAACAAGAATAATACTTTATATTGTAGAGCTAACAAAAACTATCCCTAGTTAAACATATAAAAACACTCCCTTAAATTTGACCTATCAAATTGTTATTTTATAAAATATAAATTATAAAAATAATATAATATTCCCAATCGAAAATTAAAGCATGTAAATAATCCACGAAAAAATTAAAGAAACACATGCACAGTTGGAACATTTTATTGATTGTCATTAGAATACACAGCATATATATATATATATATATATATATATATATATATATATATATATATGCATACAGAATACACATATATGTACAGAATATATATATATATATATAATATATAAATATATATATATATATATATACATATATATACATATATATGCATATATGTTAATTGTAGTAGATGAAACTCCATTTTCATGATTTCAATTTTTGTTTACTAAAATTCTTGCTTGGATGAAAACAAGCATAATATCTGCTAGGATATTTTGCATTTGTGTTCAATTACATTATCATGCCATTTCAACAATAGAACTAATGCTTTGTTTAAGATCAAATAGTTCAGAGACAAAAGCTTACGCTCTACTCTTTACAATTTATGTATTGTCACATTCGCAGTTAATGCTTTATCTACAAGAATTATAAAGACAAATACAATACGCCTCTAACTAACTATGTTTACTAACATATTATAATGTAATTTATTATTTATATAAAAGCTTCATCTGCTCATTTATTTGAAATTTTCAAAACGAACAATTTTATTAAGCCTTGCAGCAAGGCTCCTGAAAATTATTAAAGGGGGAGGACTATGTTGTGCGTGGAAGACTTATCCATGCTGCCTATCGGTCCACAACCTATGTTTCGTACCAGTGACTGNTGTATGTGTTATTAATTAATGCTTTAGATTCCGACAAGCAAAATGACCATTTGCGATACATTCATTATATTTTCCACTAATTTTCTAAATTTACAATGCAGTAAGTGCATCTGTTTCAATATTTTTTTGAAATATGTATTTGAATAAGTGATTTGTGTTTTCTTTGTAAATGTAATTCTTGAATCTCAGTCACTACAAGGGCGACAAATTATCTATATTTTCAACCTATTTGATTTCTTCTATTCTTCTGACCTAAACGAAAAACTAGCTTTAATATAGCCTAATAAGTTTTTGAAGGAACTCTTTTATTATGTCTAAGTAACTTTTTTCTAAGCAGTTCTCAATTCGAAAGTTTAGATTTAAAATTCTTATTACTAATCTGCATTTCAAATTGTAGCCTTGAAAATACAATTAACATTTGGTAGGTCTAACTTATTTTTATTCCATTTCATAGAAAAATCAACAATGTGCAATGTAACCCAAGATGTTAAATCGCAGTTATTACCTAATCAATGTCAATTTTCTATCCTATGTTTCAGGGGCGTATGCAGAATTGTCTAATACTCTATCGTGATCAAGTAAGGGACGAAATAGACGGTGAAGCCCCACGGAATTTATCAAAATATTCAAAAATAGACCTTCATTTTTAAAGTATTTCAATTTTTTCCGAAAATGGTTTGATTTAACCAATCAAAATCAATTTTGAAAACCTACCCCTTTCCGTACACTAGTGCTATGTTTTATTAAGTGTCAATCTCATCTTTTTATTACTTTGTATTTGACATAATTTATTTTCTTTCAACAATCATTTTGATATGTCATCAGAAATTGGTCAAATAAATTCAGCCTATTAAAAGTCCTTATAGAAAACACATATTTCCTTTTTTCCTGTTGAAGCGCATGCATTCATGTAGCTGTTGCTTCCAGAGAACGTTCTCTTTGTAAGCTCAGAACGATCAGAAACTGCATGAAAACATTTGTGTGATGACCGACTAGAAGACTTTCGCTCTATACCAAAAAAAAATTTAAGAGAAAATTTGAAAATGAATAGTGTAACAAAAACTGATGGTTACAATTGAATAAACAGTGATTGGTTTTTTTATATATGTGTATTTGAAGTTTTCAAATCATATTGATTTGTCAATATTATTCGCAAAGCAATCAAAAGTAAACTAAGTTTTTGTTTATGTACATTTCAGCAGAAACATTTCTACCATTGAATGAGGGTAGGGAACACTTAATTCTTATAATTTTAAATGATTAATATCAATAGGATTGCATGAGATAGACTTTTGTTTTGAAGATTAAATTGCTTTGTAACGAATAAAGAATGTAATCCTTAGACCACATGCAAGAGTTTTTTGTCATTTTCATACCATTAGGATGTTTGTAATTAGAAAAGTAGAAAACCAAATAATTGTAAAAATGTACTGAAATTGATTTTTTAGGGCAATTAATTGCAGTGTTTGACTGACAGCATCATTTGATTTTTTCCATGCTTGCTGATCAAATTATAAATTGATAAGCGCTATTTCAAGATTCCTATTTTACCAACTTGCACTGAAAACAAAAATTGCAAGAGTGAACTTTTCTTATGAAAAACTATTTGAATTTCAGATTTTACATCTGTGCTATCTTTGTTTTTCAAGTAGAGCTGAGTGTTTTAATATATACCAGTCACCAAACATACACATGTATGTCTTAGATATTATTTTGCATATATTGGAAACTATTACAAGGGCTATCAAGATTGCACTATACATGTACATGTAGTAGGTTTAGAGAAATAAACTGAGACGATTCTAGTTGCAATTATTGAAGGGGCAGCAATTTTGCTAATGCACCCCCTCATATATTTTTTCTCGCTGGGCCTCTGCGTACAGGCCTCTCCTGTTCAGTTCATTAGCTAATAACATAAAATATAATGAATCAAGTTAATGAATCAAACTAAAAGTAAGGAGTGTCAATGAATTTTTTAACAATTTCAGTAATTGATGAGAACAATATTAACCTAAAGATGTTGTTTATGAAAATGGACAATTTTACCTGGTCCTACCCGTAAACTTTTACACATTCCTAATATACCTGGGTACAAACCCGTTTAAGCAAATCACTACATTGTATACAGTCTTCCTGTCACAAACAAAATGTGACTAAAATCGTGTTACTGGAAGATTTTTTTATCATAATGATGCTTTCTGAAGACATAAATCCAATATCAAATTGATGATGTAAGTGGTAGAGAAACCTGGTTTAAATGCATAACAAGTAGTCAAAAGTGAGGCAGCGGAAGACTAAAAACATGAACGATGAGGAGCTTTGCCAATCGGCTTTAGCTACAAAGAATGAAACTCAATGAAACCAGTTAGTTTTATTGGAATCGTGCTAATTGCGTGCAGATTAGCCAAACTAGTGCTTTCAGAGTTTTACTTCCTAATAACCTTCGAACCAGGTGCGGAAGTACTGTGATGAATGTATTTGAAAGTAGTCACTATTTGAAAATTATTCAAATTATGCCCACAACTAAGGTTCCTTTTCTATAGATATACATCATAACTCAGTTAATGTGGGTCATGAGCAAATTTTAAGTTTGCGAAGCCGTATTTCAAACCTAAATGAAAATATGACACANCATTAGGATGTTTGTAATTAGAAAAGTAGAAAACCAAATAATTGTAAAAATGTACTGAAATTGATTTTTTAGGGCAATTAATTGCAGTGTTTGACTGACAGCATCATTTGATTTTTTCCATGCTTGCTGATCAAATTATGAATTGATAAGCGCTATTTCAAGATTCCTATTTTACCAACTTGCACTGAAAACAAAAATTGCAAGAGTGAACTTTTCTTATGAAAAACTATTTGAATTTCAGATTTTACATCTGTGCTATCTTTGTTTTTCAAGTAGAGCTGAGTGTTTTAATATATACCAGTCACCAAACATACACATGTATGTCTTAGATATTATTTTGCATATATTGGAAACTATTACAAGGGCTATCAAGATTGCACTATACATGTACATGTAGTAGGTTTAGAGAAATAAACTGAGACGATTCTAGTTGCAATTATTGAAGGGGCAGCAATTTTGCTAATGCACCCCCTCATATATTTTTTCTCGCTGGGCCTCTGCGTACAGGCCTCTCCTGTTCAGTTCATTAGCTAATAACATAAAATATAATGAATCAAGTTAATGAATCAAACTAAAAGTAAGGAGTGTCAATGAATTTTTTAACAATTTCAGTAATTGATGAGAACAATATTAACCTAAAGATGTTGTTTATGAAAATGGACAATTTTACCTGGTCCTACCCGTAAACTTTTACACATTCCTAATATACCTGGGTACAAACCCGTTTAAGCAAATCACTACATTGTATACAGTCTTCCTGTCACAAACAAAATGTGACTAAAATCGTGTTACTGGAAGATTTTTTTATCATAATGATGCTTTCTGAAGACATAAATCCAATATCAAATTGATGATGTAAGTGGTAGAGAAACCTGGTTTAAATGCATAACAAGTAGTCAAAAGTGAGGCAGCGGAAGACTAAAAACATGAACGATGAGGAGCTTTGCCAATCGGCTTTAGCTACAAAGAATGAAACTCAATGAAACCAGTTAGTTTTATTGGAATCGTGCTAATTGCGTGCAGATTAGCCAAACTAGTGCTTTCAGAGTTTTACTTCCTAATAACCTTCGAACCAGGTGCGGAAGTACTGTGATGAATGTATTTGAAAGTAGTCACTATTTGAAAATTATTCAAATTATGCCCACAACTAAGGTTCCTTTTCTATAGATATACATCATAACTCAGTTAATGTGGGTCATGAGCAAATTTTAAGTTTGCGAAGCCGTATTTCAAACCTAAATGAAAATATGACACATTCCTCTATCTTGTGGTGCTTTCAGCTTTTAGAAATCTTTATTAATTCGCGAATATGAGATTAAACTTTTTTGAAGGAACCCTCACAGATTTAAAATGTATATATATATATATATATATACCGGTATACCTATATATATATATACATATATATATATATATATAATATTATATACAAAGTTCTGGTATAATGTAAAATTATTCAATAAAGTCAAATTCTAAGTTTGTAGGAAGATGCGCAAAATTATGAATATTTTGTAGGTAAACAATAGTAATTTGTTACACATTTGCCAATGTTTCAAATTTATTTGTCATCAGAGATTCTATGCTAGGGTATGATAAAAATCGGTAGAAATATATTAAAATCAACTATCAAAGCTTTAGAAAATAAACAAATTATTATCATTTAATCAAATTCTCTACAGTCAATCATTTTTATTATAATATTAACAAGTACAAAATAAATATGTTTATATGATAAAGTTCTAGATGATATTCAGTATCAAAATTCTTAAGGTTAGTTGAAACTTTTAAAATTTGTTATTGAAGTTTCTCATGTGAACCTTTGCTGATTTAGTAATAGAACAGATTAATTAATAGAACAAAATCTTTACTACACTTGTTAATTATATAAATAGAATAATATTTGAATTCTTGCAAATCATTTTAAAATTTGGGAGAGTAGATCTCTGCAAAAATAGTCATAATGACATCAAGAAATGTACTACATTATCTCAGTTTTTAAGAAGGTGATTTGTAGTTTAGTATTTTTCTCAAAAAGAGCCTGCATTTAGAGATGAGGAATAACTCAAGCAAACTGAAACTGTAGGATTTAATTAACAAATATTTTTACGAGAACGAATACTTTTCTGAAATGGGTAAATTTTGGATTTATGGCAACTGTTGCAGAATTTTAAGAATGAAATTGAGAACATTACAAATGTTTGCTAATAACTACTTTCTGCTTTAGCCTTTTTAATACTGCACACAGAATCTTTGTGCAAACCGTTCATGAAATTTAACTTACGTGCCAAAGAAAACTTGTTGTTCTTTTTAAATTTGAGGGCATATTTTGCACATTATTAAATTGAAATTTAGCTTGCTACTAGTAGTAGATTGAGCAATGAAATATATTCTAAATATGTAAATTAAACCAGATTAAAAAAAAACGTTAGTGACTGAAAAATTTTTCACGTCTAAGCAAAGTCAAAACATTTTTCAAGAGTGTCACCAGTGATTATCCTTGCTGCCTTTTTAACAAGATAAACCGTTTACCAGCATTTTCAAACAATTTTTTGGAAGCCTATTCGCAAAATTGCAAACTGCTAAATAAATAAATAAATAAAGCTTTATTTCCCGCAAAACAAATATGCACTAAAAGTACATAATGATTGAATAGGAACGTGAATGGAGGAAAGGAAGGAAGAAGTAGTCCGTTGATTATAAAGTTAAAGAAATTCAGGTGAATCTGCACATACCAAATATAGAAAATTTGTACAAAATTGCATTACTGCATCTGACGTGCACGTAATTAAAAATTCAGATTTCTTGAAATTCATTCCAATTACCCTATAATTAAGGCTCAGAAATTCATGCTTTCTAAATCTCATGTGGGTATCAGCTAACCTCAAATTTTTTCCAATGATCGACTGCCCAAGCCCCATTAAGGAGCGTCCTTGCGCAAGTCAGAGATCATGTGCCTACAACAGATGTTAAATTTTCTACAGGTGCTCGCAGAAAAGAATTCTTCAGAACCACTAGCCCTCTGATATTTAAGGCATTTTAATGTTTGTGTTAATATAATTATTTTTCTAAGATAGTTTCAAAGTGCTTAGTGTTTGAACAAACTGGAGGAAGCTTTGAAAAGGTTTCGACATCCTACAAGGCTTTGGAAAGAAAATTAGTTCACAGTCAAAATTTAGGGGGCTACAAACTCCAACGATATCCCTGCTTCTCTATTTAACTAAGTATAGTTTTACATAAATCAGTTTTATAGCAAATGTATCAGTCACTTATATAATAGTGAAAGGGACTTTGTTGTATTAATTTAAAAACTTTATATCTGGGCTAAATGTCCCTGAGAAATTAGATGAAGTATTTGGAAAAATTTATGCAATATTTATAACTTTGCAATTCTGCACTCAGTAGTTTTTTGCATGAACTTGTATGAAATGATGTTTTTGATTCTGCTCTGTCATTAATAGGCTTTGAGTTCATTATAATTTACCTTCAGTGTATGGAAGTGATTATTATTTCAAAGCCCATTATTTTTAGTGATCTCGGTCTCGTTTTCATCCATGAATAATGAACTCGATAAAAAGTTGAATGGACTGAGGGATCCTAGCTTCAAAAACTGGCTACAACAATGCGGAGACAATCAAAATGTGTAAGTTACTGTATATGCAAATACATCATCTCTTATTAAGCTAAATTTTTAAGTACAAAATCTGCAGTAATGTTACGTAATTTTTTGTAAGAAAATTCAAACGGAATCAAAACAGATAGCAAAAAGTCAGCAACTCATTGCAGGATACTTTTTATAACATAATGTTGCATTTGTATATGCGGATCACTTTGTAGACATACATAAAAAGTGTTTCCAGCAGCCATCAAATTGCTGGAAAGAGGGCCATGAAGAAAACAGCTGTCATATATGATATACGATGATATTCCTTATGTAAAAGTTCAATATTGATAAATGAAACAATAGATATCTGTGTCACAAATATTACCAATAGTTGTGCGTTATTTTGATGAAGATAAATAATTGGATTTTGTTGACGCTCTTTTGACTCAAGCAGCAGAAAAAGAAATACATTTTTAGAAAAACGTTGATTCCTCTTAACACCCTAGCTAAATAAGAAGGGCCAACCAGTCAAATTTATTTGTATATCAAGGATACAAAGTAACAGGTCATAATGTAAACTAACAGTAGATGATTCACATTAACCTACTATCTCTAATATTAACCATTTGGAAAATCTGCAGTTCAAATATGAACGTTGAGGTGGATGCATTTAAAAATTAAAAAAACTTCTGATTATGTATATGCAAGGACACACTAAATACTTATTAATTTAGTGTGTCTTTGGTATATGCCAGAAATAAACAAGCCAACACACTATTTATTAGCAACGATTTTGCACAAGTTCTTTGAAGAAATCGCTTATTTGTTGCATAAGAATAACGTGCTAAAAGTTGAATAGATGCTAACTGTGGGTGATTTGGAAACAAGATATTACAGCAATTTGAAAAATGACATTGTTTTAGCAACAATATTAGACACTGTAAAAGCGAATATTTTAGAGGGAGACCAGATTTATTAATTTATTGATGTCCAAACAAAAATGTTTGTTCGTTTTAAATTACATGTTCTTAGCACTAAAAAACTAAATAACACAGTTTATAAGGAAGGAAGCAACATATTGTAATCAAACTGGATCTCCTGGCCAAGAAATATAAATTTTTAATGATATATTTGGCAAACTTTCCATATATTTCCATATCTTTAAATACAAAATATTTCAATTATATGATTTCAGAAAACGCCTACATAATGCTAACTTTGAAAGTTTCCACGCTATTTATCGAGAACACTAGTTGAATATTTAAATTCTACTTTTGCTATTGGTAGCAGAGAGATTGCACCAAAAACAATTCGGCAAGCCCATCCATAGACATGCATATGTATACATGCTTTATGAAACATGCATTATAGATTAATGATTATGTAAAAAATTTATTATGAATGCTTACCAAAGTATGAAACTGGGCATCTTAAATTTTGGAAGAAGTGCTTTATAAAGTAATAATAGCTCCACACAAACATTTCATGAGAAGCTGTAAACTTTCTTTATTAACCAATAAGAGAAACAATAAATTCATTTAATTGTTCGAATGAACTTGAAATAGCTGGTATTTGTAAATAGTGTTAGCTAATTTTTTAATAATTAATGTATTTCATTGAATTCTTGTTTTAAGCTGCGATTCAATTAAAACATCATGGAATAACGTTCAAAGACTCTATAAGTGCATTATAAATTCTCAGAGAAAATTTAACCGACACTAATGTAATTCCAATACAGCTATGTTTCTTATACATCATTTCAATATTACTACTATACAAATGCGCCCAAACTCATATTCTTTGTCGTTCAAGGTAGGCTTTTTCAAATTTGTATATGACAGGCATAATGCCCTTACAACGAGACCACTCGATGTATTTTCTCTGATAATATTTAATTGATTTACAGTCCATTGTTGTCAATAATAAGTATCAAATTTTTCCAAATCAATTTTGATTAAACATTTGCACGTGCTTTGTCAATTCTATGTTTACATTAGTGTTAAGTTTCGGTCTATTNTTTGTATATGACAGGCATAATGCCCTTACAACAAGACCACTCGATGTATTTTCTCTGATAATATTTAATTGATTTACAGTCCATTGTTGTCTATAATAAGTATCAAATTTTTCCAAATCGATTTTGATTAAACATTTGCACGTGCTTTGTCAATAGCCTTGGATTACATTAGTGTTAAGTTTCGGTCTATTTTTCTACGATTTGCGAGTTATGAGCCATCCTGTAAAATCAAAAATTCTGGGTATTGTGAATTGGCATATAGTATGAAAATTTGGAACTAGAGTAGGGAATGTTCAACCAGGACCAAGTATGAACCTTTAAAAATCAACACTCCAATCAGATTATTTCCCGATCTTGTTTCAAGGCAGCAAAACTAACGCGCTTTTGAAATTGTTTTTACAATCCTGGCAATTTTAGGTTTTTCAGTATTCAAGGGATTTGCAGCCCTTGTTTANATTGTATAATAAATAGTATTATTAAATTTGCTAAACTAGCAATTACTTTATTTCAATCATCCTTCCCTCATGCTAAATTTGAATGTCAATTGCATGTTAAATTAATAGCTAGGTAAAACATTGACATTGATCACTTTAGAGAATACTATAGATTTTTACCTATTTACAATGTAGGAACTTAAATTTTTTTATATTAAAAACTAATGTTTATAAAATGTAATAATTTATCAAACATATTAACATAAAACTAGTATATGTAGAAAAAGAGTGAAAGCAAAANGTTCAACCAGGACCAAGTATGAACCTTTAAAAATCAACACTCCAATCAGATTATTTCCCGATCTTGTTTCAAGGCAGCAAAACTAACGCGCTTTTGAAATTGTTTTTACAATCCTGGCAATTTTAGGTTTTTCAGTATTCAAGGGATTTGCAGCCCTTGTTTACTGATTTTTCTTCTAAGTTTTTGTCATATGTTTACTCTTCAGGACCTCGAAAAATACATCTGATTATTGTTGGCTTATTTTTTAGATATTATTGTAAAATTAAGAATCAACGAATGGGAAATAACTTATTATCAGTCAGGTCATATCATAAATGATTTATACGTTTTAAATTCATGCCTACATGGAATAGTTAGTAACCTTTGAGAATCCTTTAACTAGGCATCAAATTAAAAAACCGGTTAAAAACCAGTAGGTTAAATCAAGGGCATCCTATATAGAAAATGCATAGAATATCCTTGGATTAAATCTGCTTACAGCGTAACTGGTACACAGCCATAATTCTATCACGCTAGTTGCTATAACGCAATTTAATAGTAATACAATGGAGAATGATAATTAATGACATAAAATTTTCAATTTATTTTTAAATATGAGGCATTCATGTTAAACACATTATTTTACAGGTAGTAATCAAATGAAAGTATTTGTAAATTGAAAGCAATCGGTTTATAAGCCAAAATTAAGGACGAATGACAATGACGTAATTTGACAATCATAATTGCTTTGAAAATTAAGTTTTCCGCAGAAGGGAGAACTGCAATATATTTAACTACCTAGAGGTGTAGGTGGAGGAAGTCTTGTTGGTATCATACTGGCATTCTTTCGGAAAATGACCCAAAATTTTTTCTCAATGATTCTATTTATACAATATCACAGGCTGATGTCAGACAACCTACTATAGTAAGTTATGTACCAGCCTATTTTAATTAGAGAAAATCAAACGATATTCATACACTACATTTTGTACGTCACATACATATCATTTGCCCGGCTTGCATTCAATTCACAAATTACTAACTCAGTTCAGGCGGGACTATAGAGGACGAAGGCCACTTAAATCTAAGCCTGTATTTTTAACATATTGCAATCTGATTGTAAATGATACCTTGTGGATAAAACCTTTCCACAATGTCCATTATCAGACTTTAATATTGGGAAGGAAGCTCACTCCCATTCTTAAGTAATGCATTCAATATGAATAGTACTGATTTGATTTTCGCATTACTTTATGGATATAAATATTTGTACTCTTTCTGCGTTTCCTCCTATTCTTGAAAGTGTTACTCAGAATCTTCCAAGCAAACATGCGGATATTTACTAGTACAATTTTGTCTTGAATTGCTTGTTTTCTTTTACATATGATGATAAATTTGATGAATATTAGAAATATATTTATACACTGCAACCCCAGTCAAATTTTACAAACTTGCATAAGTTGTTCTTGGAATTGTTTAATTTTGTAGAATATAAATCAAACAGATCAATTCATCTGCATTTTCCCAAATCCGCATTATTCATTGAGTTAAATGCATAAACTAAATAGATGAATGCAATAGATGTTACTACATTGTTCAATGAACTAGGATCTATATGACCTTTTTGTCCCAGAAGTTAAATATTATGGTTCGGAAGGAACTGTAGCTCTTATCGCGTATGCTTCAGTAAGTGTCAACTGCATGCAAACTAATTCCACAAAACAAATACGTTATATGAAATGAACATTATTTATATAAATCCCAAAAAAGACAAATGTCCTATGCATTTCTGCTTTAGTTTTTCCCTTACTTGTAGTCAATTGGACACAAACCGCATTAAAAATAGCCATTTAATAATGCAGTAGAACCTAACATTTAATAGAAATCTACTTTTACAAAAAGGAGCAGAGACTGGTAAATTTCTTGAGTAGAAAATATAATAATATCAAATCTACATCGTCAAATAGAATCTCGACGTTGATAATAATTTGACAAAATTTCATACCTTATCCAATTTCTAAGAATGATTCCAATCTTTGTAGCTACATATAGGTAAAGATAACATTATATATAATGTACAAATCAAACGCAATTACAAAAATAGATTATTTCAAAAGATTAACTAAATCTAAACTTTTTGCAAAATATTATTTGAATGTTTATATTGATATTGTCAATTGTTATTAATTATGCAAGCAGTAAATTTCTACTTCCTTTACGGTAGATCAAGCTTTTTGGAGGCTACAGCATTACAAACTACAGTTTAAGATGAGCAACTAAGAATTTCTTTATCATTATAAGCTTTTAACAAATATGTTTTTATAGTTCTGAAAAACGAATAAAATATTTTCATTAAATTCATTCTCAGTAATGATCATGAAAAATGATTGTACTAATTTCTCTAAGAATTTGAAAAGTAGAATGGCTTAGCATAAAAAGACAGTTCATCAATATATTTATAACAAATTTATTTAATGTTTAAGTGTTGTTAAATTTTCAATTTGAGGAGCAATTAAAATTTGAACTAGATAATTCTGAGCAACTCTGAATGTTAGCTTTCAAGAATATTTACAGTACTGCACTCAATTATCAATGCGTTCTTTGATATAGAAAAAACAATTTAATTGTTGTCATAAAATGCTTCTCGCAAAAGACAAATGATATAGTGATAATATAACCGGATAGAGCGTTAATTCGACAAACTCAAAATACAACTAAGAATCAGATTTGAGTAGCTTGCAGTTTTTAAAGAATACTTGTCACTGGTCGTGATTCTCTAGAAATTGACTAGAGTTTGACGTATTCAGGAATCTCGATATCCTATCCCCTCATCTGTCTATAAGTCCTTTAATGCTAACAGCTAAACATCTGAAATTCTAGAGTTTTTTCAAAAATTTCTGCCATTGTGTTTCTAGGAATGTTGCGGTGGCAGATGAAGACAAAACAAATATTTTGTTTACTGTTCCATGATTAATTCTTTTGATGTAATTTCACTTATTAATTTAATTTAATACAACCTAAGGCATATTGCAAGCAAATTTTCTCTGATTAAATATTACTTCTGGGCCAAATTTGGAAAAGTAGTTCATGATATCACAAAATTTCACGTATCTACAATGGCAGTCAACTCTGGAATGTACGTATTCTAAGGAAAAATTGAATATCTTTCCTATATATATATATATATATATA
>CABFPE010000124.1:1309719-1328537 GCA_900660155.1 Hofstenia miamia | reverse complement strand
ATATATATATATATATATATTTATTTATTTACTTATGATTCTATATAGATATAATTTATAACTTCCTATTAGAAGAAATAATAATTTCAAGGAGCCAAGTAAATTTGCCATTTTCAACAAAAAACTTAATATTGAAGTTTGCGTTGCCGCAGTGGAGCATACTTAATACGAATATGTTTAACACTAATTAACTATCATCCTTCATCCATATTGATAGATTGTGTGGGGATCAATTTATAAGAAAAGAAATTTGAAAAATCAAAGTCCCATTGTGATCTTATTATTGATAAATAATAATTAAGCAATGAGTAACTTAACTAAGAACAATTTAATACTCAGAGTTTTGGCGATTTCTGAGAATAGATTCACTTTTTTCTGATAAAATTTAATAGAAGCTATAGAAATAACATTGATTAAATATTTAAAATTCAAAATATAAGATGTTATTAGAGCTTGGCATGCCTATCTTGCAATATGTTATTAAATGCTTAAAATTCTTTAAATTTGATTTGTGAAATTCCGTGTATACTGCATATAAAGAAGCAATGGTTTTTATGTAAATGCGCTGGCTTAATTGAAATATATTTGGCAGTTAAAGAAGAAATATTCATAAAAGCACCACTGCTATTTTACAGCCATCACATCTGCCGACCTGCTGATGCATTGCATTTTGAAGAAAATCACTGATGTATCACTAATGCATATGCTTTTTCCATACAATGTAGTGTGCTGTTATTGATATAGCCAAACTTTAATGAAAAGTTTCGCATCAATCAATGCCTACAAAATAGTAAATTATGAAACTCTACAAGTGGGTTTGAGGTTTGTACGCAAGCAACTAGCAAAGACATCGTTAAGAAAATAGATTGATGGCAGAGGATAACACTCTACACGTTTGCTATCTCAAGTCATAACAATAATATATAGTGTTACATGCGATAATGATTAATTTACGTTTATCTGATGGAAAGTTATTTTACAAACCGATTTACTTTAGTATCTTTGAATATGCAAGATTTAAAATGTTAATTTCACAAACTATATCATACCTCCAAACATGCTATGAACATAAATATTAATAAATATTTGGATCCCAATATAATGAATCATTGACCTCGTTGTGCAAGAGGCAGAACAAGTTAGTAATTACCGCATTCCCTGCCCGGTGCGTTCGTTATTTGATATTGCATTCGTAATATTATTCGAATTTTTAATTGAAGTGTGCATCTTGAAATGTTATAAGTAAAACTTAAGATAACATTTGAAAAAACTGTTGATATACAAAATATGGATACATGTTAGAGTTAGGGAATCTACAGATTTAATCATATAAATCAATCAAAAACTACTTGAATGTGTTGTGAAATGAAAATTCCAAACACTTTTCAAAACCTATATTCACAGTAGATGTATATAGGATAAACCATATAATGACAAATATCCAATTTTGTTATCATCGCCAACAAATATTGTTTAATTAAATTAAATTTTATAGATAATTCTCTCACGTTTCAAATAACAGATATTATTGGATGTGGAATTATGGTATATTTAAAATACGTAATTGAAATCTATAATTAAAACCAGCTTGAAAATTAATTTATTTCGACATTTTTTAATTATGCTAAAACCGCATTACACCTAGTATATATTTATTAGGTTGATTGCATTAAGCACTAAGTGCACTTTCTTTTTTTAAAAATATGTCATCGCTATAAATATCCAATTACAATTTATATCAAAATTACGTTTTCCAGTATTCGCTTGGTCGACACGTTGATCATTTTTAATAAATCCAATTGGCTAACAATATATTCATCAATTACGTGTTCTTATTAATTCCAAGATGAAATTATACAAAAGTTGGCAAGTTGTGGTTATTTCCTTAAACTTTATGCATCTGCTCTTAACAGGTACATGCTTCATAATCTAATAATCAATTAATAAGGTATTAGATCGTATAAACGATATTTGCTTTTTTGTGTGACTTTATTAGTCAAATATAAATAAATAAATAAGAATAGATTCAATTAATTAATTTTTTAAATGTAATAGCAATACTTGATAATATATACAGTATAATTTTTTGCGCTTAGTTATTTAAAAGTTCATAATGAATGTTTTACTTGAACTTAAATTCTAAAAATATAGAATACAAATATTTTAGAAAGGCATAATGAGATCATTTGAAAACTATAGAATGCCGATGTTTTAAGAAATGAAGGTTTTCAAAACATCAAGATTGAGGTGTTTCCCAAGACGCTATTTCCAAGTTCTCGTTCGATTAAGTTTTTTTCTGGAGCCATTTCATATGAATATGTTTAGCTTAAACCAAATTAAAGAAAACAGTCCAAATTTTTGCTACGTTCATGCAAACTTTTGTAACAATTATATATATATATATATATATATATATACCAGTCAAAATATATTGCACAGTCAGTCTTACTATGGCAAGAAACGTCGATCTAAGTATTTTTTTAAATAAGTATAATTAAGCATCCAAAATAGCTATGGTGAAAAATTGTTTAAAAATTTTAAATCGACTAATGCAGATTCTGGTCGTTATGTACTTTACAAATAGACCACCATATATTTTAAAAAATCTAACTTCACTGTACGTATTTTAACTTAGAGTATTTTTGTAGCCTTTAAGAAATGCCAACATTTTTAAGCATCACTGTTTTTTCAATGAACGTCGTTGACCTAAGGTTTTGCAGCTTATAATTCTATGATGGTTTTAAAAATTTTGAATTGCGTAAATAATCGCAAGTAGGACTATTCTAAATGGGAATTATATATGAGAAATTCAATTTAAAAAATTTTCAAAGCTTGTCACATTCACTTTCCACACATAAATTGTATGTATATATGTACAAATTTATGGATACACATATGCCTTGTATATTTGTGAAAGGCCATCAAAAAAACTTTAAGAAATCTGTTGAAGTACTCATGTAAAATATGGAAGTATTGGAAGTCATTTAAATTAGGAAGCATATGTGTGAATTTGTGATTTATTGCCGATGTTTATTACTGTATTGATCTTCTAGCAGATTATTTTTTAATACCGTGCTAACTGAGTGATTTATTTTCCTGCCTGGAGACATATATGCAAAGTTAATTACCGTCTCAATACAGAAAATCTGACCTTAAATTATGAGCGCAGAATTCCAATAACATTTTCCTTACTTCAAGCTGAGGTAATATTCAACCTTGCAATGTTTATGGTTGCTCATTAAAGTTGTGTTATAATTTTTGAAAGCGAAATTGTTTTTAAAGATATATTTATGCAAGGCAAAGCGTTCACTTAATTCTTTGAGATTTAGTTTCTGACAGTAAATGGCTAAATAACTATTACACATGTACGGTTTTACAAACTGTTATTTCTAGCTATGCTGGCCAGAATTTAACAAGGACAACTAAGATGTATTAAAAGATCCCCGTCTTAGTTGAGAAAAATATGCTTTGTTTCGAATAGCAAGTAAGTTTCATATATGTATGCCTAAATACCTCAAAAAATTTGATTAAGTAGAAACTGCAACTTTAAAGTTGTATAACTCGTTATATATATATATATATATATATGAAAAAAATATGAAATATTCTCTCTCGATCTTCCTGTTTCCTACAACCTCTCACAGCTCATTGACTTAGAGACAGTGGTAACTAGCAGATCATCTGAATTAGCCCTCAAATGCATTCCAGATATTGTAGCTAACGTAAAATGCAAAAAAATATCTGTGCAATGGTTGTACTTTTTCAAAAATATTGACCCAAAATCGATTTAAGCTAACTAAATACCTATACAATTTACAGATCTGTCCAAATCATAAAAGCAAAATTTGTCAAAAAAAATTGGAAGCAAGCCAAAATCACTCCAATTTTTATAAAAGGAACCAGATCAAATGTACAAAGCTATAGAAAACTAAGTCTACTAAGTGTCATCTCAAAATATTTAAGAAGCTAATTTTCAATTCAGTGTGAATTTTTGAATTGCGGATTTCCCGAATGTCAGCAAATACAAGAGCAAAATTCAAATACAAAAATCAATTGTCAATCAAAATGCTATCCGCCAAGACTGTAGTTAGAAAATGTATTGCGAACTTTTGTTATGCAGGTAGGTCATCAAGACGTGCAAGTTTTACTACCACCTGAAATCAGTTTTTAGAAACCAAATTGCTCAAGAAAAGCCTTTTTGCATTGCACTGGGAACAGTCCTTTTTTGTCCATATTCGATGTTCATATCGCTCATGGTTGATTGCGTGCTCTTGCTATGACTGTCGTTGCAAAATTCCAGATGTGTGGCTAAAGTGTTGATCATTTTTTTACATTCTTGTAGGTTCTTAGATTAAAATATTTCCTCTGACGATTAAAAATCATTACTATGCTCTTTTATTGTCTGGCCAAAGAAGCCTTAGGGCTAGCTCAAGTTCAGTCTAGCCCATTGAATTTAATACCAATTTGACACATTTTAGGTTCATTTTTATAATCCTAGTCAAAAAAGTTTCTCCAGTTTTTCGATTTTCTAGACTAAAGTTCAGTAAGAAACTTCTAATAAAATCTACACACTAAAGTTGAAAATCCTAAATTGAATTTGAAGTCATTATATATGATACTAATGTAACATTTGAAAATGTAAATTTTATTTACTAATATAGCATTCACTGGGTTTGGGGTGACGTGCGTACACTGTTACTTAATAGTTAGTTTTTTTAAAATTTCGACCGATTTTTTCCAATACCTCGACCCAAGCACGACCCTGCCCTGCCCTGCCCTGCCCTGCCCATGTATCTCTCTACTACGGATTCGGTTGTTTCGTTTGTAATAAGTAGTAAAGGTAAACTGTATGTAGTAAAACTTCGATTTTAAAAGCAACGTCAACTAACTAAATGCTGACTTCTACGTAAAACTTAATATTTAAAACGACAAATTAAGTGAGAACAGTGAATAGTTGACCTAAAAACTCACCGTTGCTTTTAAACTTACTTTGAGCATTATTTCATTTATTATTGTAAATATTCAGTTTTTAGATTTATGTGAGCATGTTTCTCGCATCGGAATATAATAGAAAATTTAGGAAAAATTAGATGTTTCAATAAAGATATCAGCGAACATTACAATCATAAAATAAAATTTAGTATTTTAATTTTGAATTGCTAAAGTATCTGCCCAATAATGGAAACTAAGATCTGTGTTGTGTAAGAATCGAGAAAATAAATTTTTGCACTAGTATATTTATTAAAAATATTATTGAATAACTAAAATAATAAGGTATTGGGGATTTGTATGAAACTGAAACAATTATGTGGTAATAAATCAACAGAGTAGGGGAAATAAGCTATAAATATTAAATGAGAAATTCAACATTTTCACCTTCAAAGGTGTAACGTTAAAAGCCACGGCTACAATACAATATTCGTTTGGTATTGCATGTATCAATTTTTATAAATAACTATATTGATTTAGCTAAGTGCCCAACTAAAGTTAAGCATGCATAAAAATTCTACTATGATATTTGCCAAAATGGTTATTTTATCATGGAGATGGATCACTTTGCTTTAGACATCCAATTATAAAAGATAGAGGCATGGTTTGGCAAATATATCTATTAAAACATACAATGTTTTGAAGTTACCCACAGAAATGTCTAATTCTATCCTTTAGAAATCCCCCTAAAGAATTTATAATTTTAGCACTATTTTCCGCAGAATATTTTTGTGTGTTGAATTCACAGGGGGGTTGATTCAGCCCTTCCTAAATAAAAATTTTTCTAGTAAGAATTCTTTCAAGAAACTTTTAAGCATTGATTCTACATAATGAGGTCATTAGATTAGTGATGACATCATTTTCATTATTACGTATGGAAAACATGGTGATCATTTGAAGCTTTGGATTTTTTCAATGAACTAAGTTTTCTGAATTGACAAATCCAAGTTAGTGCATCCATGGGAGTCCTACTTAACCCTATTTTACCTAAGCTTTTTCTAAGCAGCTATTTTTGAGAGGGGCGATGTGGCCCTCTCCCCTAAGATCTCGGAAACGGTACATCCAATCAACACCAAAGCTAGTGTGGGGATACTTTGACATGTCAGAAATATTTTGGGATACCCATTTTGCGATACCATAATTAATATGCTAATTATGCCCATATTAATTATGCTGTGTATCAAATTTTCATAATTTCCCATTACTGGCTCAAAATGTTAGAAATAACGGGTGATCAATAAAAATCCATACTAATTGAAAATTACATCGCATATTCAATGAAAAATAAATACTTGATATATTTCTAAAACTTTAACCGATATTAATATTAATTTCAAGTGAGATATAATTGATAATATGATGCAAAACCTCATTGAGCAACAAAAGCATTGATTATAACAAAAGCCATCCAAACCAGTCCAAATATCAAGTTATTTTAAAGAGCTAGGTATTGCAAACTATTTATGTGTGTTAAACAGATATGAGACTGTTGGATCCACTGAACGAGCTCAAGGATCATGAAAACCAGGTGAAAAGTTAACTCAACCCAATCGACTGCTAATGTCGATAGCAATTTTGCCAAGAGTCATTACAAAGCCTTATTTTTTACATCTAAAACAACCATATCTAAGGAGACTTATTTGGAATGCATCAAAAAAACCCTTTGCCGTTTATTAAAAACGCTTATCCAGAGAGTTACTACGTACATCTTTTGGCCAGATTTTGCTTCTACCATTCAAATGTGGTGATATCACGTTTGAAGTATATAAACTTTTCGTTTAACTTCATTGTTTCATTAAATCTTTGATAGACTATATGATAGGAGTCTAAAACTCATGATGAACTAAAACAAAAAATAAAATACTGTTTGTTGATGATGAAAAATGTTAAGCAAAAACTATAATTCAAATAAAACATAGAAAACATTTAATTGTAATTTTGCATTGAAATTTATACATTGGTTTCAATTTATAGCCTTTACACACAAAATCGTTATTTTCGAAATTATAAAGAATATGATAGGCTTTAATACGATTTATTTTTTAAAATCGCTATTTCTTTATTATCCACGGGTTTTTCTTCAAAATGATTCATAAAAAGTTTTAAAATAACTAAAAAAAAAAAGAAAACAAATAATTGTAATTTTGCATTGAAATTTATACATTGGTTTCAATTTATAGCCTTTACCCACAAAATCGTTATTTTCGAAACTCTCAAGAAATACCAGTTTTTAATGGGTTTTTTTGTTTAAAATCGCTATTTCTTTGTAATCCTTGGCCCTATCTTCAAAATTTTTTGTAAAAAGTTGCAAAATAAGTTAAAGAAAAACGTCATAGAAGGATAGTCTATTTGAAAAAACGCTTTTTGAGTTATGTCTAAAAATATCGAGGGGGTCAAATCGGCCCTCAGATAAAATAGGGTCAACAACTTATATACAACATCGAAATGGGGAACAAAAACTGTAGCTTCATTTAAATACACAATGTGGCATATTTCATGTTTAAAAAAGCACTTCAAATTTTGTCAGAATACTTCTCATACTATTAAAGTAAAAGCTAAGAAAGCCTTGCATATTTAGATTTTTAAAAACTTATATTTGAAAAGTTTCTACGGCCAAAATCAACCCTCCTGTCGCAAATCTATTAAAAAAATTAGGTAGAATTTGCAAGAATCTTAAATTATATTTCGGCTTCATTAAAGCACTAAGTGAAAATTCCTTATGTAACTTTAAAGTTTCTTTGATATCAAAACAAAGTTGGACTCACCAAATTTCTTATTCCTAAATGTTTTGCACAACGTCGTTCAAACAAATTCAAGGCATCAATAGGGGCCATATTAATGTTTACCATCCTTTTAACTAAGCAGTTAAAAGAAGCAAATTTGCAATTCAAATGAAATTCATCACTGTTTGCAATGACAATAAGCTAAAAAGTTAACCAGGATTAAAATAATTTTTATCTTTAAATCGCAAGCATAATATTAAATATTTAAAATAACATTTTCCAGAAGTTCAAAGATCCTCAATGTTCATTGTCTAACTATTCAATAGTATAGTAATTATGAATAAATTATTTTGACATTTCTTTGAACATATAAGCTAAAATTTATTGAATAATTAGAAAACTTAAAAAACTCTTGCAAGTAGCATTTTTTCTATCCGAAAAATTTAATCACAAAGTTCAAATTATGAACATGTTTATTAAATAATTTTTAGGCATTGATAAATGGATAAATCATGAATTAAAAAGAAAAATATATTAGAAGCATTTGTGGTTTAAAGTAAATTTTTGCTTTCTTTTGATGAAATCTGTAAAATTGAAGAAACATTGGTTGCTAGGATTACTTCTGATACCACTACTTTACCAGCTTTACAATATATATATTTCAGGACTTCACAATACTGTTCAATAGATTCAAATTCCTTAAAATTTTTATGAAAGTGATTCAAAATTTTAAGGAAGATAAGCTACTTTAAAGAAACTAATTTTTCAATAAATCATTTAAATTGCTAAAATATATTTTTGTATATTAAATAGTATTAAGGTTTCTACAATAATATAGTTCTTGAAATTATCATAGTCACCTTACTTAATCATTTAAATAGCTATAAGTATGAATAAGGGAACGTAATTTGTAAATTTTCCATCGCAAAATTGATGTGTAATTTTACAATATTCATAAAACGATTACTGCATCAGAAATGGGTACTAATTAAGTTTTTTGATCAACATTCAACTAAAATTTTATTTTAATTGTAGATTTCTTTCCAAGTTTGCTGAACTCATCAAGCTCAACCAACTTTCTTAATGCCTCCAATATTTCCATATATACTATTGTTCATAGATGGGAAAATGATAAGTTTCGGAATATAATAAAACGCAAATGCTTCAAAATAAACAAAAGGTTTTTGATAAAGTGTAATTCCAATGCTACAACAGTCGTCTCAAAACTTCTATGCAGAAGGCCAATTTGGAAGGCAGAATTATTTTAATGTACTCTTAGTTGTAATGGTGGAGGAAAGTCTAGCCTAGTGTGACATGTTAATTTTAGTTGAAAAGCATTTTTACAAAGTGCTGTCAGTTTCTAAACTTCACTGCCATTCAATTTTACGCTTGCGCTTTTAATTAGCCGCGTCACTCTGGGGTTTTACCTCGATAGGCAGAAAATAAAATGAGCGGTTGGGCGTGAAATTTGTTATAGCGAGTTGAGTTCATTCAGTTATTTTCCAGTCATTAGCAATATTAGAAAGTGCTCTGAAAGCGATGGGAAAATATTAAAAAAATATTTTTAAGTTTAAAATTTCCTCGCTTATTTGTTAATAGCAATTTATTAGATTGTCTCTTCATTGACAACAACGTTTTATCTACTTGACCACCATTTTATTAAGAATATTATAGATAATTAATTGCATAAATTCAAGGCATGCTTTCCCAAAAATGCGACATTTTTAATATTATTAGATTTAGAAATAAGTGTAATCTTCTTATATAGACTCATTGCTTTACCACAGAGGCCTTGCTGTGCTGTGCACGAAATAAGCAGTATGGGAAACAAATGTAGGTTTTGTTCTTAGGTATGGGTAGGGCTCGATGCGAATGCAAAATAATAAAATTAATACGAGTGCTTAATACTGACGTTTATTTATTTGAAATTAAGAAAATGCATTTCAATTAATTTTTTATTTTCAACTTCCAAACATTTTTGGCAGCGCATGCTATACATCACAGTATATAGCCATTTTGTCCTTGTGAAATATTTCAAATTCGATGTCATGCAACCCTTAGTTCAAGAAAAAGGTTCCATTTGCCTCTGGAATCAAGTCTAGGTTATGAAATACAGCCTAATTTCTACAATCATATTGTTGATTTACTGAGTGGTAAAAAAGCAGTTGAGGAATTTTTATTACATCCTACAAAAATACTTTATCTTAAACCGTAAGGCAGAATATTACACAATACAATATATACATGAAGTGTCCTCATATATATGAATATATATATATATATATATATATATTAGGTTGTTTGGAAAGTTCTGTCGGATTTTTACATAGCTTATATAGGTTGTAACATTTTTCATTTGTGATTAGAATAACTTTGCATTTGCTTACTTTATTATTTTTTATATACATATTTCAAAGATTAAAAATTATTAAAAAAATTTAAATTGGCGTTTACTTTATATACTTCGAAGTATTTATGATGAAAATAAGAAAACAATATTTGCGCAGTATTATTCATCACAACTGGTTGAGAGGATTGAATGGAGCAAGAATGGCCAAAGAAATTAACGAAGCATGTGGAGAGGGTGTAATTAATGAAAGAACATGCCAAAGTTGGATCAAGGAATTTAATAAAGGGAATTTTAGCTTTGAAGACAAAGAAAGATCTGGAAGGCCAAGCCTAGAAATTGACAATACAATCATAAGTTTTTTAAAAGAATTTTCTCGATCAACATGCGAACAAATTGCGATTGCTATGGAGGTTTCAAAATCAACATGTGGGAGTATATGCAAAAACTAGGATTGCGTTATGTTTCCTGCAGATGGGTTCTCACAGACTAATTGATCAGAATTAAGAGTCACGTATTCGTATGGCCAACGAACTTCTGGTTAAAATAGCAATCAAAATTTTATACAACGATTGATAACAGTTGATGAAACATGGATTAGGTGGAACAACGAAGGAACAGTCTCTCAAAGAAAGTGTTGGGCAGGTGGAGACATCCCAAGGGTAAAAAATGTATCAACAATTTTCACCGAAAAGAAATCAATGGCCATATTGTTTTGGGACTTGAAAGGGGTTATTTTTTGGTAATTGCTTGACCAAAATTCAACTGTAACTTCTGAAGTGTATTGTGAAATGTTGGAGGAGTTGAAAAACCACTTAGCATCAGAATGGCGACGTTCTCTGGAAACTGAAAATCATGGAATTCTCCTACTTCACGATAACGCTCGACAACACGTAGCAAGAGCTACAATAGAAAAATTTCAGGAAATCAATCTACCATGTATTCCTCACCCAGCATATTCACCAGACTTGGCTCCCAGTGATTTCCATCTATTTCCTTCTCTCAAGTCATACCTTTCTGGAAAGAAGTTCCAAAACCGAGGTGACAAAACGGCAATTGCAAATTGGATTGATTACAAAGACAAAGAATTCTATAAGCGTGGAATANTTTACTGTTCTCTCTTCAAATGTCTGGTAATGAAATTATATATGCTCTACGTGCAATCAATGTATTAATACGCTTATGGATAATGTGTTTTCCTGTTTCTCTTGCGGTATCCTTTAACATTGGAACGATAGGTTTACCGGCTTTACTTAAAATACTCCTAAGGAATTGATTGCAACCAGGACTAATGTAATTTTGTTCTGCAATGAGTGTGCAACCAATGGATTTAAGGAAGTTGTTATCTCCAATATTATTAATTCTAGAAACANCAGACTTGGCTCCCAGTGATTTCCATCTATTTCCTTCTCTCAAGTCATACCTTTCTGGAAAGAAGTTCCAAAACCGAGGTGACAAAACGGCAATTGCAAATTGGATTGATTACAAAGACAAAGAATTCTATAAGCGTGGAATACAATTATTACCTGAAAGATGGCAACAATGTATTGATGCAGATGGCGATTATTTTACTGATCATTATTAGGCATTATTTCTTATGTTTATTTTTAAATAAATATTTTTGTTTATTTCATAATGCTTATTTTCTATTTTCGACAAAACAATGTAAATTTACTTTATTAACAAATGAAAAATGAACTTTTTGTTACAATTTATAATATCTGTAAAAATCCGACAAAACTTTCCGAACAACTTAATATATATATATATATATACCGTTCTATTGAGATGCCATATTTCCTAAAACTTATTTTTNTCTCTTGCGGTATCCTTTAACATTGGAACGATAGGTTTACCGGCTTTACTTAAAATACTCTTAAGGAATTGATTGCAACCAGGACTAATGTAATTTTGTTCTGCAATGAGTGTGCAACCAATGGATTTAAGGAAGTTGTTATCTCCAATATTATTAATTCTAGAAACACCATACAGTCATCTTCGACTAACCAATCAGATTGAAGCCACATTGAAATCTGCTCTTGATACATGTGTTGAATCTTTGGAACAGAATATGAATGATCAAGCTATTACTCTTGAAAAGAAACTTAGAGATCGAACCACAGAAATCTGCAAAGGCATGGAACAAAATGAACATTTAAGTGCATACATATACGTAGATTTTCTGAATCGGCTAACACAGTAAACGGCAAGATGAAAAAAACAAAATTCTCAACTTGTTTCATCACTTAAAAGTGGAAAACGTTAGTGTTACCGATTTTCGTCGTAAGAGCAGATGTAAAAAGGGCACTCAATCATCTAGAACTATTATGCTCACATTGAATTCTGTATGGAATGCACGTAAGTTGTTAAGTAATGCTTACAAACTAGTGTCGTATCCGGTCACGGTGTTTATTTCAAGAGCATTGTCACTAGAGGAGCGAAACATTGAGAAAGAACTTTTATCGGAGATATAGCGCAGAATTCAGGCTGGCGCTGATTGCAAAGGTTTTAGGATAGTTAATTTAACTTTATTTTACAACAATCAGAAGATTGATGTGTGAATAGGTGATGCACGCAGACTACCTCATATTTTAATCTGTAACGCTTTTTCGACTAGGAAAAAAGGCGATAAGCGAATAAAAGCATGGGATAGACTGGTCTTTGATTTGTTTACTATTAATGCTGAGATATCAGTAGTGACTGAAAGTCATGTGAACTCTGACATACCTGATAATTATATTGGTATTGATGGATATCGAGTCTTTCGCAGAGATCGTGGTGTTTGCAAATGCAAAAAGAATTGTGTAAATATCTAAGATAAACGGTATTTTAGTAAAAATTTTAAATGTGCTATTATAACAATGTGCCAATCACTGAATATATTGTTCTGTTTTCTATAAGGAGCATTACAATTTTANTAAATATCTAAGATAAACGGTATTTTAGTAAAATTTTTAAATGTGCTATTATAACAATGTGCCAATCACTGAATATATTGTTCTGTTTTCTATAAGGAGCATTACAATTTTAAAAAGGTGTGTCTACTATCAAATATGATTGCTGTATGAGAGATAGAGGTAGTTTCATTATTTGAGAAATTACCAACAGACTTGATCCATTAACAGCAGTCACTCATCCATTTAAGGTGAATTAATTCCCAATATTTAACTTATGGGATTACTAATGCAAATAACATATTTAATCAGTCGTGCCCATCACTGAAATGCTATGGTCTAGATGACAGTGTTTCAGTGTTTCCCTTTGTTCAACTAACAATATGGATAAGGCTTCATACATGTATCTGAAGCTAGCTGTTAAAAATTGAAAAACATTAAAAAATCTATTATCGATTCGATTATTAAAAACTAAACTTGCTTTAAACGTTTATTTCCTATTTATTAATGTAGTCATAAAACGGTGAAATATTTTAGGGTTAAGTGATTGTTTGACCATGTGATCGTATGCATCCAAAAATCAGATGCTTTGCTTGAAACATCTTATAAAGCACTGTTTATAACAGAGTTGGACTTGGATTGGGCTGGGCCGGTCTGGGCTTGGACTGGGCTTGGGTCGGATTTTCGACATAGCAATTTGGGCCGGTCTTGGGCCTAATGTTTCAACTCGTATTTGAAGTACAAGAATAAATTCACTTGAAAAATTGAACTTTGCAAATGAAAAAAAAATTCTCTTTAAATTTAATCAACCCTGCATTGTTGGCTTCTGCAATACTTCTAAAACGTGAAAATTGTCTGCTACAACCAAAGAGCGTTGTTGAAAACTCCCATTTACTTTGTGCTGATGTAAGCTAATGTAAGTTGGCAGAGAATTTAATAATTGAATATATATAAGAAATGATGTGTTCTCCAAATGATGAAAAGGACGATTGCAATCCTAATAATAAATAGTTGTGGCAATACATGTATTACTAAATTAGTGGCGGCGGTAGGAAGATCTTATGAAAAGTGAAACATATGATACCTTGGCGGTAGGGCATAGTACTCATCACGGGGTTGCAGTAAGGGTGGTTACTTCAAAATATAGCATTATTATAATAATGAATATAAATAACAATATTTTTTCACCTTCTGGTATTCAGGTTACCTGAGAATGCTTAACGCCTTGTTGCAAGCATACATTTAAAGATTAATAAACAAAATACAAACATATTATCTATATTTACTACCTCTTATTTTAAGGGATATTTTCCTTGGATATGTAGGAAAGTATTTTTTCCTTAAAACATTACAAAAATTGTTGTGGTAAAAAAATTTTCAACATTTTAAATGAAATTCGTGTAAAACTTGTCAAGATTTTTTAGTGAAACTCTAGTAGTTTTATAGAACGTGTAAAAATACATATGCAAATTCAAATAAACACAAACTTCATCTTCATATAGAATTAATGTTTAAGAAATTATTGGATAAAAGAGTAGCAGAATATAAATGCTCTTCTTGTGGTTCCTCTTTCTTAAGTTTTTTTACATGCACTGGCTAATTGTAATAATTGATTTCAGTGCAAAATTGACAGTTAAGCTTTCCCATGCGTAGTTAATAATAAAATATCTGGAGATTAAACATACTGATAAATCGTTGTCATTTATTAAAACAATCGCCATTATCTCTCTTAACATTAAAATGATATCAATGGCAACATTTTTATATATTTTCCATAAAAGTCTAAGCAAAAGATTAAAATATAAACCGTTTCATTTCTAAAAAGAGAAGACACATCTCATTTAAATTGTGCAATCTGATTTTTGAGATTTTATTATTTTGTGAAATGAAAGCGTTTAACAATTTTAAGAAGAACCCAACAAAAAGTTAAAAAAATTCTAAGCAATTTAGTTAATCTATGCACAAATTTAAAACAATTTAGAAAATTTTTGTCTTCATTGGTAAAATTTGTGAAAATAGATATTTAATACTAGAACGAAGGGTTGAACTCCCTAGCTCCCACTCTTACGAACCTGTATGACACATTCATTGTATTAAGGTTAGCAATTCAATTTGAATTTCGACAGAGTTGAATTAGCATTGTTGACGGACTAAAGCGGATATGCATCTATTTACATATTAAGCAATACATTATGCAAATTATGCAATGAAATTCATGGTGTAGTACCTATGGGCCTCTATGAGGCAAACACACTATCAATGGCATAAAAGAAAAAAAATTGGGCCAGGCCGGGCTTGGGCCTAAAAATCTGCCCGATTCCAACTCTGGTTTATAAAAAACAAAATTAAATTTTAAGGATTTCAACCGAAAAATAACAAACATTCTGAAACATTTCGGGGCTGTAGAAACTTCTTTCAACAATGGCATTGCATTTGAACATTTAGTTTGATTTGAAATCAATAGTTTGGTAAGCATTTTATCAAAAAATATAGTAGTTTACTAACTCCTGTAAATGGTATATTTTAACCTTATTTTGCCTAAAAACGAAATTTTGACCTAACAAAATATCTTAGAGTTTTTTGACCGAAATTTTTTTTTTACTTTATTCACCTTTGCGCGTCCTAGTTATTACTACAGTTAACGTCTTTATTTATGATTGGTTGATTCCTTTTCTTCTAAAACGGCGATATGTGTTATATGCGTAATTGTTTCTAAAGTCAATACTATAGAAATTAATCGAACGACAGTCGATTCGATTATTAACATCCACATCGATTTCAATTCGATTAGTCGATGCATCGCCCAGGCTTACTAGCTGTAGTCATTTAATTTGTAAAAAATTCAATGAATTTAAGCTAGATCAACTACTGCTTTACAAAAATATTTGTAATTTTCATTCCTACAAATTCTCGATATCATGCTATGTATTCCTTTGCAATTACGTGCAAATATGAATAAAAGAATAAAATATTTTATGATACAAGTCTCCAATTTTATCATCGCTATATTACCACTACATCCTTCCTCAGGATGGTTTGCCAGTATTAGTGATTTTAAGCATTTTTGTCACTTCTAAAAACATTTTACACAGAGTTCTACATATAAGTATAAAAAAACTTATTTTCAACTTTTTCTTCTTACCTATTAGATTGAAAGTTCAATTTTGTGCTTTAGATGTATTTAATATGTTTCCTTATATATATATATATATATATATATATATATATATATTCAGGTTGAGTCATAAGTAATGCCGGATTTTAATTAGGTAAGATGCATGTATGCTTGTATATTAACTGCTGCCTTTATTTTAATTTGATTGGTCCGTAAATGTAGTTATAAATATATGAGTTGTGTTAACATGGATAATATTTCGTATTTATAATTTTGTTCTGCAGAAATGTATTTGGAAACTTGACGAGATTCACTACGCTGCTATTATGCCAGCAATAACGGTCCACAAGCTGCTTTGCGAATATTTAAGAACGAAAGGAATATTGTTAAAGATCCGTATGATTGCACAAGATTAACAAGACTGGTGAAAAAGTTTGAGCAGACGTACAGCCTACATGACGCCCCAAAGGGGGAAGACCTAGTCTGGTGGCCTCTAGAGTTCAAGTAATGGAAAAGGCCATGGAAGATACAAAAAATCGATTTGGATCAACATCTATCAGAATTGTAAGCAGGAAAACTGGTATTCCCCAAAAGAGTGTCCAACGCATTATGCGCATTCATTTGAATCTCTATCCTTATAAAATACGCTTATTACAGGAAATTACGTATGATGACAATTTGGCTTTCCAGTAATCGCAATTTAATACCGCTAATTTTATGGAGTGATGAAGCATACCTACACATGAATGCACATATCAATCGACATAATTGCCGGATATGAATTGAAACCAACTCATACCCTAACCAAAAGTTTGCATCCCATTAAAGTTGGTATGTGGTTTGGATTCACATCATTATTTTGTCTAACCCCATTCTTCTTTGATACAACAGTAAACAAAGAAAATTATCTGGGTATGCTGCAGACAAATGTCCGCCCACAATTGGCTCAAGAGAGGCAACTATCACACATAACATTTATGCAGGATGGAGCACCGCCTCACCTGTTCGAGTTTACCTAAGAAAAACTTTTACAGAAGATCGTGTCATATCTCGAGAATTTCCTGTTTAGTTGGCCAGCAAGATCACCAGACATCAATCCCTTGGATTACTGGTTCTGGGGAACAATACAATCAAGAGGGTTTCATGACAATGCACCAACAACACTACAAGAGTTAAAGCAACGTGTTAGTGAAGAGTGTTCTAAGTTTACAGTTGAAGAGTTCGCAACAGCAGTGGCAAATTTGGACAAACGAATAGAATGCTTGATTGAGAATGACGGTGGGCACATAGAGCACTTATTATAAACCTATAACAAACTACAGTAGTTGTGTATATTATTTGCCTAAATAAATGTTTTGTTTCTCAATTATCGTATTATCAATGTTACCACAACTCATATATTTATAACTACATTTACGGACCAATCAAATTGAAATAAATGCAGCAGTTAATATACAAACATATATGCATATTACCTAATTAAAATCCTGCGTTACTTATGACTCACTATATATATATNTTTTGAGAAATTTCGTTTTGCTGCTACTAAAAGGTTTTTGAAAAAGTGCACATGGAAGAAGTTTATTTTAAGATACGTCATAGAAAGCTTTTGTACTCACTTCTAAATACGTTGTTGTTTAATCTATTCCGCTCTTCTTCTCATACTTTTAATAATAGTTAGCTGTATTATTTACTTTGTTTCATTTGTATTTCATGTATTTTAGGTTTAATTATTGTAATGCCTTTTACTATTAATATTATTATTGTTACTTCTCACAACTTCATGCTGATATCCCTCTCAGCTCAAGGAACTCACCAGTTCCCAGGGAGTCTGAGAGCTTTCCTCAGGACTCTAGCTGTTCCTAACAATGCTGCCTTCTGTGCTACTGCTCCTCCCCACTTTGGTACTCCCAACTCCTCCAAGTATCTCTTATGCTTCTTACTTACTGCTCCTAGTGCTCCTACTACTACCGGGACTACTTTAACCTTCTTTAACTTCCACAGTTTTTCTATTTCCTCTGCCAATTCCATGTACTTGTCTATCTTCTTTTTTTCCTTGCTTTCTACGTTGCTGTCCTTTGGTACTGCTATGTCTATCACTGTTCCCAATCTTTTCTCTTTGTCTACGAATACTATGTCTGGCCTCCATGCTTCTATCATCTTGCTTGTCTGTATGTTGAAGTCCCACAATATCTTAAACTTCTCATTTTCTATGATGCCCTGTGGCTTGTGCTCATTCCACTTGGTTCCTGCTTCTACCCCATGCTGCCTGCTCAAGCTCAAATGTACCATTCTTCCCACCTTATCATATCTGAACNGACGGCGAACACAAAGTCGAACAACACTTTCTCTACTCCTAATAAAGATCAATCAAAATTTTTTGAGAAATTTCGTTTTGCTGCTACTAAAAGGTTTTTGAAAAAGTGCACATGGAAGAAGTTTATTTTAAGATACGTCATAGAAAGCTTTTGTACTCACTTCTAAATACGTTGTTGTTTAATCTATTCCGCTCTTCTTCTCATACTTTTAATAATAGTTAGCTGTATTATTTACTTTGTTTCATTTGTATTTCATGTATTTTAGGTTTAATTATTGTAATGCCTTTTACTATTAATATTATTATTGTTACTTCTCACAACTTCATGCTGATATCCCTCTCAGCTCAAGGAACTCACCAGTTCCCAGGGAGTCTGAGAGCTTTCCTCAGGACTCTAGCTGTTCCTAACAATGCTGCCTTCTGTGCTACTGCT